>APFE031171536.1:42082-140095 GCA_000404065.3 Pinus taeda | reverse complement strand
TCTCAACTAGGGAGAACTTCATCTGCAATCTGTCTATCGGTCATTACTATTCATCCATCAAATGCACTGCCCTGTACAGCCTGACCCTTGCCTTGCTCTGCTCTATTCTGCCTGTTCTACTTTGTCTTGTTCTGCCCTGCTGGTGGTGGGCCCCAGTATTGCAGCAATAATGTTGCAACTCCTGGAACTCCCTTCTTTAATTTTATCAACCCAGTAGTTCGTAACAAACTTGGAAGCGACAGTGCTGTATGCACAAGTACTAGTTTTTGCCGCGGCTGTCACTTGATCAGCTGGCACAAGTCCGCTAGGAGCTTAAGCCAACTTCTATGAGCTCTCAGAAGAAGCTTTTTAACTGATGAACGAAAGCTAACTCAAAGAAGGCTAATCTACTTGCAAAAAGAAACTGGAAATTTGAAAGGAAACGTGAACCCTAGCAAACCCTAATTTTACCATCTAGCCCTACTGATGCAAGAAATAGGATGAAAGCTACTAAAATAGATTCCATTGACTTCTAGGAAGGTAAAATGCATGTGTATAAGCTACTTCTATAGTAACATCTGAAACAAACATCTTTTTGTATTTTTGAATAAGTTGTTAGAACTATCATGCATGTGCTTTTAACTGGCTTTTGACTGTGCAGAGGTGGATTGGCGAGAGGAAATGCTTGCAGAAGGTTGGGAAGGTTTGAAGAGGGCCTAAGGGGTCCCTATCACCCTTCCATAGAGTTTCACAAAGTTTGGCTATGAAGAAACTACGTTCGTGAACTTTTACAGGAAGTCTGCAGGGGTTCTACAGGATGTTCTGAAATTTCTACATGATGTTCTGTAATTTTCTACAGGATGTTCAGAAATGAGATTTTGGAGGATGGATGGAGGAAAAAATATGAAGGAGTGGGTATGGAGGTGAGATAAGGGTGTGAGGAGGTCCAGGACCGGTGCATGAGGCTAAGGAGTGATTGGATTTGGTTTAAGGATGGAGGGAGCAATGATGCACAAGAATATGGGAATTTAGGGCAAAGTGAGAAAATAGCAAACGTGAAGCAAGAATCCGAGTCAGGGGATGGAGTAGATGGGATTGATGGAGTATGGGCACATAGAAAAGTGGTACGAGTGCTCTGCAAGTTGTTTCTCCAACTGAACCAACAAAGACTTGGAAAATTAGAGACCTAATTACCTTAACCTAATCCGATCTAGCTAACAGTAAAGAGAATGAACAAAAGTTTATTTGCAATGAAACCATGTATAATAACTATGCAACAAATCAATCAAGAATCTAAACATGTAACCAACTTCTGCAGTTAAAGATCGAACACTAATGATTGCATGGCGCAGCAAAGACAATGTTTTTGGTGGCAGCAAGGTCACCTTGATCCCAACCCCTGATCCCACTGAGGGAGAGGTGAAATCAAAGGTGCTTGATGGCCCGTTTTCTGAAGATATTCCATTTTATTAACCCATAAACTAAATCTGAACATGAAAATCTATTTTAATCATCAAAAACAACCTAAATAACAAAACAATATTTAAATCTAAATATCAGATTTTATTCTAAGAATGCAGCAAAAACACATAAAAGTAAACAAAGGAGGTAATGGGCACTTGAGATGGGCCCAAACTGAAGAGATATAGCCTCCTAAGAGAGATTTATAGCTGGTGCAAAGCTGCATTCATCTTTATTGATCAAAAGAATAGTTACATTCCAAAAACTGTCCACAAGGAAAACTTGAAAATATGTTGAAATGCAGAGCTAATCTATTGCCTAAAAAATGACTAAAAGAATGACTAAAATCGAACTACAAACTAGGTAAATTCTACCTACAAAGTGACTAACTGAAATGAGGCCCTAAGCACTCTTATTTATACAAATTGAGGACCCCAACAGTCCTCCTAAACTTTAGGGACTCGGCTGCCCAAAACTTGCAGTTAACAACAGTCCTACTTGACTTGCTCGGCTACCCTTGTGATAATCGATTTGGTGGCCCTTGAACTCCGAGCTGATGGCAGAGAATTTGAGGTAAGGGCCCATAAATGAAGTGGACACCTTCCTAAAAATCCTCTCCATGAATTTTGCTGCCAAGTGCTTATTTAAACCTTTGATTTTGTCTCCAAATTAACCAAAAAGACTGCATAAAGCACACATTAGACTTGTTGGCATAATGACTAACCCAATTCACTCTATTAGCATAAATATAATCAAAAACATGCAATAAAATAATGAGAATGGTGGATTAAGTCGAATTAGGAGGCTGAATGAGCCCATATAATTATCCATTTTTGGGGCTCAATATCATCATCTCGGGATCAGTGTGCGAGACGATCCAATGTATCATGTCCTTGCATGGGAGCATAGGATACCTGCATGCAATCTCGTACAAGGTAGACTTGTGGATGTTCACATACACCTGGCGATCCTCGAGGTCTTCCCCAAATGTGCTTACAAATAAATCATTGACGTCTTGCCATTTCATCTTGATGTCCTTGTCTAGAATAAGCTTGGTATCTTCATGGATCGGTAGACTTGGGGACACTCACTCAACTACTGATCGAGTTGCACTTCCATTAGTGTCCTTTGATCCTGCTCTCTTGGAGGCCATTGATCCTGAACTGCAAAGAGGTGGACGAACACCTACTAGGTTTGGAGACAAAGTGATATGCATGGCAAGAAATCTGTCAGCGAAAACCAAAGCAAACTTAAGGAAAGGCATGCAACATACTTGGGGATTGATAGGCAAGGATTGTGCAATTTCTTCTGGGAGGCTGGTTGATTGGCTACTAGACTTGCACAAAACATAGTCTAGGCTATCTGGGGAGGATAGTTGACTGCTATATTTGTGAAATACACAATCTAGGCTAGCCTATTGGCTGCTAGAATTGCGCAATTTGCAATTTCAGCTGGCAGTGGTTGCAGGCCCAGTGACTGCATTGCACAATTTTCTGGGCCACAGTCATTATCCCTCAAAATTGTGCAATGCAAGCCTAGAGGACAGCTCCTGGGAAAAAATGTACATTTTCTTAGAGGAAGATAGAGCCTTCCTTCTCAAGATTGC
The DNA here is from genome assembly GCA_000404065.3 of Pinus taeda. Taxonomy (NCBI): domain Eukaryota; kingdom Viridiplantae; phylum Streptophyta; class Pinopsida; order Pinales; family Pinaceae; genus Pinus; species Pinus taeda. The sequence continues at coordinate 137,049 of APFE031171536.1, read as the reverse complement.
ATAATGTTGTCTTGGTGAGGCAGAGTCTAGGCGAAGGCTGCTGAGACCCTTCGACGGGAAACTGAAAGAAAATGTGAAAGTGAATGCATGGAGATACTGAGTGTAAGCATAAGTGAATGATCGTGCATGCAAATAGTCAATGAACAATTCATAAAATGGAACATCATGCATGTGGGTGAAGTGGGTTGCTAAATCGATGATCGTTCGTGCAAAATAGTTTCATGCATGTGACACTAGTGAGATGCTATCGAAAACTGAAACGGTGCCAGTACAAGATAGTATGCATGTAAATGACAACAAGCGATCACAGAAATCAAGAAAATAACACTTGCACAATAAAAAACACAGAAAGTGACAAAAATGCTGCAAAACACCACTTACCCACGAATAGCTGAGTTGGATGTGTCAAATAGTCCTAGAAGTGTTGTGGGATGTCAAAGCTCCAAGATCGATGTGAAGAAATGAGCTTTGAAGTGTTGAATAAATAAGTTTGAATCTCATGACGTGCATGCCACAAATCTAGGAAAAAGCGACACTTGGAGGAAAGAATCTAAAACGATCCTTGCATGTAACCTCCAACTGCTAAAAATAACTCCCTAAAATATAGGGATTATTTTTTCATGTTGTTCCGGGAAAAAGCAACCCATGCATGCAAGTCATGTTTTCTTGGTCCCCGATGGAACTGGTCAACCCAACTGCAAATGTAAGAGCCTACTCAACTGCTAGGAAAAAAATTTCATTTCTAGGAGGGAGTTGGGCTGGCTGCTAAGGAGATTTACACAATTTCTGGGTAGAGTAGCTGACTACTGCCCAGGATTGCGCAATTCCTAGGTTGAGCAGTCCTGTTGGGAGGAATTGTGCAATTTTCTGGATGATGCTTGACTGGAATATTTGCACAATTTTGGAGCCCATTAGGCTGTAAGACAAAATTATACAATTTCTGGAGGGAAGGCTGGTTTCCCTCCAGAATTACACAATTTCTTGAGGGATTTGCTTGGCCTCCAGTTGGACCAGGTCTGAAGAAACAACTTGTGAGGGGAATGCAACAAGCTTTGATGGACAGTTTGTCTTTCTGCAAGAAAATGGTTGAACCTTGTGTACTTGTCAAAGCAAGACATACTCTTATGAGAGGTTGGTAGGGAGGCTCCAAAACGAAGCTAAGGAAAAATTTTGGAGGGTGGTTGTAGCCGCTACAACACTTGGTGACACACTAGTAAAACTCCAACTCTCTGAATGGACCTTGTTCGTGAAAGGCGAGTCTCACACCTTTGACAGTATTATTCAGTTCTTAGTTCATCTTGGTTTCACACTAGCCTGATTGTAATATGTAGCATCTGCCAAGATCTTAGTCGATTAACACACATTCCAAGCCAAGGCAACACAGTTGTTTCGATTAGGGTTGAGGGGTATATTGGTGCATAAGCATTATATTCGTTAGAGTCTTAGTTTCATCTCTGGTGTTGCTTTGCAAGCAGCAGGCCTAAACAATACCTCAATGGATTCACGCAAGAGCACAAGCATCGTTGCACTGCCAGTGAGCTTGGTCAGTACCCTGGCAGGGTTGCTTGCATCACCTCTCTACGTAGGAAGCCTTTCTCTTCTTTTGCCTGATTCATTTTTCATTTTTACTTTTCATTTTTTTCATAACTGCACATATCACTTATTCATTTCATAGGCAGAAGAAGGATCCTAACTTATTAAGAGCATAAGAGGTTGTTCCTTCAGAGAAGTAGTTTATTATATACCTCTGACGTCCTTGATAAGATTTCCCCCTCACCTTACTCTACTTAACTATGTTGACAAAGGTTAACCCAAAAACAACTGAGTAGAGTAGGTGACACTAGTTAGGATATAAGCATTGTGTTTTGACCAAGATTCACTTTGAATAGTACTTATTTTCCATCGATGTATCATAGACTAAAAGTAACAAGTTCTTCATACAGAGGCAGGATGACAGATAAACAAGTAGTGATAGTTGTACAAGGCCTCTTGTGTTTTACCCAATTTGTTTCAAGATTTAGACATGGTTTCATGCCAAACTAACCTATGAAAAAAACAAGAAAACAAAGAACAAAGAAAAGCAAAAGAAGAAGCAAATGCGAAAGCAAAGTAGGCAAACAAGCAAGCAAACAAGCATGCAAGAAAACAAACTGAAAGAAAAACTACTCCTACTCCTAACCTAATGGTGCATGGGCATAATCACGTGAAGTGATATTTCCAATGCAACCACCAACGCATTGGTTGACCCATGTTGGTGAAGGCTTGGTCTGCGAGCAAGCTAGTTGTGCGAACCAGAAAACAAGAAAGATATAACAATAAAGACAAAGACATTTCATGTTTAAAAGTGTCCATGGGACATAAGTGAGTGAAAGTACATGACATGTGGTCTGTGGACTTGTCATGGTGCTGTGTGACACTGTGTGCAACTTTGAAGCATATGCATAGTCTTGACTGTGACATGCAAGCAAATGAAAGAAACAAAGACAACTTGTGTCATGCATGTGTGCTTGCAATGTAATATTCCTCCAATGCATGAGCGATGGGATCGTGAAGTTCTAGTGGAGGAAGCATGATCTTTGTGTGATATTGATCGTTAATGCATACAAAATAGTATTGAGGAGCCTCATGTGATTAAACAATTTCATGATCAGAATTGAAACCAACCTCAAGACAACGAGGGCCTAACATAACCATCAACTCGAGCTAAAGTACCTCGACAGTCTATGGGGTTTTGAATTCATCGTCAAATAGATCATCATAAACTTGTGGCTTCGAAAAATCAACTGTAATAAAATCATGATTGTGATCGAATATGGGAGTAAATGGATCATGATAGCCATGATAAAAAAAATCAATGATTTCATTGGCATCCTCGTGATCTAATGAATCAAACAAAGGGGTAGATGAAAAGAGAACAAATTCATCCTTCGTGTTTCTGAAAAAGGCAAATGAAAGATCAAGTGGATCTTCAATGAATAATTTATCCTCTCCATTTTCGAATGATGGACTAACATCCAATGTGTCTTGCGAGTGATCAATAATGGGCGCATCCGTATATGAAGACACACATGTGAAATCATGGATGGTAGGTTCACCAAATATGTCAAGAAAGAATAGAGGAGGCTCAGACAGAAGGAATTCATCCTTCACCGAGAGTTGATGCTCAAGCTCCCAGTTATACTCTTCATGAATGATAGCGCATGTTTGTTGTGAAACACCAACTCTGTCAGTGGCTTGTTCCTCGTTCACAACAAGTGTAGAGTCCATAATGGAAGAACACAAGATAGTATCATCTGGAGGAATAGTCGAGCACAAAGATGGAGGTTTTGGTACAAAATGCATATGAAAAATCGATGGACTCACAAGCAAATCTACAAAAAAATTAAGCAAAGTGATGTTGGGAGGATGTAACAGCTGAACATATGTGTGAGCATGATCTCCTGCATCACTATGTAGTGGTGGAGTAGTTTGATGAGGGGACGATGGATAGTCACTTGTGACAGTGACCATATCTATCTGTGATTGCAGCTCCATCACTAAAGAATGTTGAGCGAGGCTTCAATTCAAACTTCTTCTTAGGATGAGCAGATTTATTAAGACAATACTCAAATCAGTCCAAAAGATAGAAAAAATTCATCTAGCTCTTCGGAGCTTGAAACTGCAAATAACGGAAGCGCTGCCAAAAATCCATAGACAATTCATGTGGATCCTTCCGTTGTTGTAACAGTTTTTGGTGAAGATATTCTGGATCAAAATGATAGGAAGTGTCTTCAATGAGATCATAGAAGTGCTCAAGTGAGTGCACGCTGTTATCTGACAGGCTGCACATCCATCAATGTGGAGATTCACGAAGTGTCTATGCAAGAAGAAGACTAGCATGTTTGTTAGAACATCCATCTTCCTCATGAAGCATGGAAAGAAATTCATGTAGAAACTTAGGCTAGGCCACTTCGCCTTCACCATCATATGTGTATGTGGACAAGAGATCGAAAAACTCCCTCATGATGGTAACAAATTCGGAATGTGAAAAATATTGTGGAGGGAGAAGAGTGCAAGACTCCATGATATATATACAAAGGTTCAAAACAGGATGAGAGGACACAGCTTGTCATATGTCCCTCCTTCTAGCGCTAGAAATATTGATGTGTTGGACTTGTCAACATGTCTGGGGATCTCCCTGATAAGAAGTCCCAATTAGACCTTAGATAGTTTGGTGTAGGAGTCCCAATAATGGGTTGTATGGTAATGCCTTGACCATGACTTTGCATAGAGGAAAGTAAGATGTCCCTATTGATATCAAGGGTGTGACAGCTGTGATGAGTCAAGGAAGGTGTATGAGAGGTTCTAACACATGGGGAGTGAGGTGAGTGTGCCCCTTAGAAACCTGTAATAGTACTCGACTCGGAAGGGAATACACGAGCAAATATGCATCCCTAGCTAGAAAGCAAGATAGCGAGAAATCCAAAGTGATGCTTAAACCAACAGCACATCTGCAACAAGATTCATACAATTGCATACACAAATGCATAAGTTAAATAACATGCATTGCTATAGCAACCAAAATAGTCCAACTACGATAACAACATAAGCATGAAAACATGTTGGGTCTATTATATTAAGAAGTGTAAGTTCCAGTCATACAATGCATCCATGTCCAACCACTACTTCGAATTGTGAAACATTACACCCACAACCACCTACTCCTCCAAAGAGATATACTAGCTCTGCACAGTGGAGAAGCCAAGTCGCGTCACAATACTGTCCAAGCTTTCTCTAAGATACTCCTATTGAAGCTTGGCTATCCAAAAGCCTTTATAATGAGTTATGATGGACTATTTATAGAAAAGGGCGGGGTGACACTTGACATTCCCCTTTGTGACAAGTCATCTACCCTCATGACTCTTCATCTACTCTATGACTATTACATCCAACTATCGACACTTGAACCTACACTTCACAAGGCGTTACATTAAAAAGCACATGTACTCATGTGAGACAAAATAACTTGAGCAAGCCATGCAAGACATCACTATGACTCAGACAACCGTGGGAAGTCCAACTCTTCGACATCCTCACGATGATTAATAGTAGAGAATTGATGCCAAGATTGGTAGTTTGCGATGGTGTCCATGTACTCCAAGGTGACATCTTTCTGGAACCTAACTCTTGCTTCCATAGCATCTGGGTACACTGCTCAGGCTACTATGTCCAACTTGTCTGAAATCATGTGCGTCATTGTCTTCAACACAATCAGACCAACAATATACTTGTGCATGATGTCTTCACTCATTGGCAAGTCTAGGTTGGTGGCTATGTGCATCAACTCGTCAAAGTACAAGTCAAGCTCTAGTCGGGCCTATGCCTTTGTCTTCACCTAGGTGAGAGTCCCAATAGATGGGATCACATGTTTGCACACCACAACATCCATACTCTTGAATACACTTGCATGGGAAGCCTGTAGAGTAGTGATGAGCTATGAGATCTCTTCATAGTTTTGGATCTAACTCGGGATGCGTGCCTTCAGCTTGACTGCTCTAGGCTTCATCATCTTAGGCAAGTGAAGTGGGGCTCCCTTGTATCTCATCGTTCATGTTTTCATGTAATCAACAGCAGCATGCATGTTTGACAACATATGTGCTCTTCTAGCACATCGATGCTGCCATCCATTGAGATGGACAACTTCCTTATGCACAGTACCAAACTTGGAATATAACGGCCACATGAGTGTGTCAAGGGACATCACTTCATCTATTATTTCCTTCTTCAATTCTACTCAGGCATATTTTGTAACCAATTCTCTTCCTTGCTTGGTCGTCTATAGTTCCTTCACCATTCGCTTGTTCTCAGCTATTGGAAACCTAACACTCGAGTTAGTGGCATCAACATAAGCTCTAGTAGCATCGGCCAATGCTGCTAGATGTCTTCTCACATCAGATACGATCACTCATTTCTCATACTACGCAGGAGATGTGTGATCTTCCAGAGTCAACACTCTGTGAGATTGCACAACTCTATGTTGAGACTCATCGAATGAGATGTTGTTCATCTCTCCTTCCAGCTAATCTCCAAGGATCTCAGTGTCTCCTTGATCACTTAGGACTTCTTCATCTTCTGGATGCAGTGATGATGGTGGGTCAACCTCTTGGTGGTGAGGCATGAGGTTGGTTTCTTGCTCTAATTCTTGTCACTCCATATCCATATCCATTGTTCAAGTGCTCACTCTTTCTCCTGAGCAAAGTCATGCTCCTAGGATGGCTCACCCTATTTTCCTGATGCCATCTATTATGATGAGTCCACTACTTGTATGGGTGTTGTTTCATCTGTCTGCATAAGATGCACCCCTTGTTGTACATGTTCTTGCTTCACTTCCTTCTCCTGTCTGCACAACTCATGTTCCTTCCAGAGTTGCTCCTTCAACTCATGCAAATCCTTCTCCGCTTCCTCCATTCTTCATTTCTCCTATGCCTTTGCATGTTTCACTTATCGTGTTGTTTCCTCTTCACCTCTATATCCATAGCTAATTTCTCCACAACTAGATCTACTTAGAACTTACAACTTTTCTCTTCCTCCATGCGATCAACAATATTCCTCCTGCCCTTGTCGCACACTGGTATGTTCACCTCTGTTGCTATTTCTACTTCTGGTGCTCTCTAGGATGTTGCTTCATGTTGCTTCCCTAACCATTCCACAGTGAAGTCGATCAGTTCATTGATTCTGGAGGAGTTGTAACAATATCTCCATAGGTCCTCCTCCACCCAATGACATGCCCCATGGATCCAATTGAATTGTACTCTTGCGTAGTGATATTTCACATGACAATGCAGGTCATACAGATTGTAACTTCAAAGGTTGAAAGGATACTTCTTCATCTTCTCTACTTTGACATCCACATTCTTGAAAATTTGGATCTTGTATAACCCAATGTGCAGCGGAAGAGTGGGCCTAGGTGCCTTCTTATTCTAGTGCATCCTAGCTATCAATCCTGCTAAGACATGATATGCTACTTCCTGCATGACAAGTATGTCCAAAGAAAACTTCGGTAGAACATGCAAAGGCTTCTCCGCACTGTACATCTGTATGAAGGTGTCAAACTGTGAGGCATACCAATCAACAATGTCTATCAATGCCTCCATTTCTGCCTTCAACATGTAAGGTGGATCTTGTTCGAATATCATCTTGTAAACTGGGGTGAAAAAATGATCGTATAGTCTTGTGATAACTCCTCTGAAATTGCATTTGGATAACATCTTACAATAAGTGTTCACGGTAGTCTCCATCGGTGTCCATGCCTACTTCAAGCCTGGGAACTCCTGTTGGGCACAAATTGTATCCAAGATGTAGGTGAACATGTAGACCTATTCTTTCATACCTTTGGGTGGTTGTCGATCCCTTGTTACCTATTCCTTTAGCTGATGAGCCAACATGCCAGACTAGTTACATGTTGTTCCCTCTTTAGCCAGTTGGTCCAGTGTGATCACCCAACTCTATAGGAAGGTTTCTGTGCTTTCTTGGCCATACAATTAACATGAAAAAATGACCAAGTATTGACATGCCTTCTACAGTATCTTTGTCTTATAGACCCGGTTGGGTGTCATCCTGAATTTAGTCGGCTCCTTCATCCAGTTCTTCAAAATGTCTCTAGAATTGGCATTGCTACTGGGTAAGTTTAAGGGAGTCTCCATGATGGTCATGAGCTCCAACATCTGATACATCTCATCATAATCCTGTGCCCTGAAGGTAGAAATCTCCGCCCCACTGACATTGCTCAATGTCATCATCTTGGGATCAGTGTACAAGACGATCCAATATATCATGTCCATGCATGGGAGCACAGGATACCTGCATGAAATCTGGTACAAGCCAGACTTGTGGATGTTCACATACACCTAATGGTCTTCGAGGCCTTCCCTAAATGTGCTTGCAAATGCATTGTTGACCTCTTGCCATTTCAGCTTGATGTCCTTGTCTAGAATCAGCTTGGTATCTTCATAGATTGATATACTTGCGGACACTCACTCAATTGTTGCTCCAGTTGCACTTCCATTAGTGTCCTTTGATCCTGCATTGATCTTGAACTACAAAGAGATGGATGAACAACTGCTAGATCTGGAAACAAAGTGACATGCATGGAAAGAAATATGTCAATGAAAACTAAAGCAAACTTGAGGAAAGACATGCAACATACCTGGGGATTGATAGGCAAGGATTGCACAATTTCTTCTGGGAGGCTGGCTGACTAGCTTCCAGAACTACGCAAAATGTAGTCTAGGTTGTCTGGGGAGGCTGGCTGGCTACTGGATTTGTGCAATGCACAATCCAAGTTGGCCTACTGGATGATGGAATTATGCAATGCGCAATTTTAGTTGGCAATGGTTGTAGGCCCAGTGACTGCATTTCACAATTTTCTAGGCCAACAGTCATTATCCTTCACAATTGCACAATGCAAGACTGGAGGATAGCTCCTAGCAAAAAATGTGAATTTTCTGAGAGGAAGACAGAGCCTTCCTTCTCAGGATTATGCAATGTTGTCTTGGTGAGGCAGAGTATGGGCCAAGGTTACCCAGACCTGCCGCCGAACAACTAAAAGTAAATGTGAAAGTGAATGCGTAGCGATACTGAGTGTAAGTAGAAGTGAATGCTCATGGATGCAAACAGTGAATGAATGATTCAGAAAACATAACAACATGCATGTGGGTGAAGCGGGTCGTCAAATTGGCGATCATTCATGCAAAACAGTTTCATGCATGTGACAATAGTGAGATGTTAATGAAAAAAGAAAAAGTGCTAGTATAAGCTAGTATGCATGTAAATGATAGCAAATGTTCATAGAAATCAAGCAAACAACACTCACACAAGCGAAAACACAAAAAGCAACAGAAATGTTGCAAAAGACAAGTTGAGACCACTTGCCCATGAATAGTTGAGCTAGATGTGTCAAAGAGTCTTGGATGTCTTGTGGGATGTCAAAGCTCCAAGATCAATGTGAAGAAATGAGATCTGAAGCATCGAATGAATAATTTTGAATCTCATGACACGTATGCCACAAATCTAGGAAAAAGAAACACTTGGAGGAAATATTCTAAAACGATCTTTGCATGTAACCTCTAGCCGCTAAAAATAACTCCCTAAAATATAGGGATGCTTTTTGCATGTTACTTTTTCTATTCCAAGAAAAATAAACCCATGCATGCAAGTCAAGTTTTCTTGGTCCCAGATGGAACTAGTCAACCCGACTGCACATACAAGAGCCTGCTTAACTATTGGGAAAAATTGTGCACTTTTGGGAGGGAACTGGCCTAGTTTCTAGGATATTTGCGCAATTTCTAGGCAGAGCAGCGGACTGCTACCCAGGATTGCGCAATTCCTATGTTGAGCAGCCCTACTCGGATGAATTGTGCAATTTTTTGGATGAAGCTTGACTTGCAGATTTGCACAATTCTGGAGCCTAGCAGGCTGCTAGACAGAATTGCATAATTTCTTGAAGGAAGGTTGGTTTCCCTCCAGAATTGCAAAATTTCTTAAGGGAGCTACTCAACTTGCAGCTGGACCAAGTCCGGATAAACATCATGTGAGGGGAATGCAACAAGATTTGATGGGCAGGATGTCTTTTTGCAAGAAAATCACTGAATCTTGTGTACTTGTTGAAGCAAGACATGTTGTTGTGAAAGGTTTGTAGGGAGGCTCCAAAACAAATTTAAGGCACAATTTTGGAGGGTGGTTGTAGCCTCTACAACACAAAACTATCCCAATGATGTTCTTTGAGTACACATCCAGAACAACACCATCTCTGCAAAATACCATAAAAAGACCTGTCACCATATTTTCTTTACATAGATTTTGAAGGGAGCGATAATTTAAGTGACCAAATCGCTCATGCCAAAGTTTGTTCACTTCATCATTATGAGCAACAAATATCGAGAGAAGATTTGATGACCCAAAGTTGTTAAACTTATACAACCTTGTAGAATCATCATCAATTCCAATAGCTAAAAAAAATTATAATCTCTTAGGTCCTTAATTGCAACAACATGAGGTGAAAATTTAACAATTTTACCTTCACCTAAATGAGTTATCTGATATACAGATAGAAAGTTGCAGGATAAGGTAGGAACACATAATACATCATTAAATTGACCATTGTCTAGATGAATAGTTTCAGTCCCTACAACACCAAGAGATCTATCATCACCAACATATATATTTTTGGTGTTACTATCATTTAAAGAAGAAAACATGGCCTTGTTTTTGGCCATGTGATAAGAAAATCTAGAATCAATGAGCCACTTATGAGAACGAGAAGAAGAAGATACATTTAGTGCATAACCAAACCAAGATGCTTGACAACCACATGCAGAAAGTGTTATTCCTAAAGATGAAGTGCTATTCTAAGTGGCCATCATGATTACAAAAATTGCAATGTCTATCAATGTTCTTCCCTATGTTTTTATTTTCCTTATCATTTTTTTGAATTGATTTTTCATTTTGAGACTGAAATTTCTTAGGACCCTTGTTTGGATTAGGACCATTATTTTTAGGATGTTGCTTCTTAGGATTCTTTGAATTTGGTTGTTGATGGGCTGCTAAGGCTTTCTTAGAAGAGTTTCCAATATTAAGAAGACCAAGATGTAAGAGTTTTTCTTGTTCTCTTATTAAAGAATCACAAAAGGCATTAAAAGAGGGGGACTTGTAGGCTTGTCCTTGAGAAATAAAGGCTTCTTTAGTAGAATGGAAGGTGGAAACAAATACATAGTAGGTTGGTCCTAATCTAGTAAGAATGGAATGGATAAGGCTACCATCTTCTTTCTTAACCTTAACACTTTCTAATAGAATCTAAGGGTCTTGAACTTGGACAAAAAATATTCAATGGAAGAAAAATTATTGGGGTTCAATGTAAGCAGCTCATTTTCGAGTGGATGGGATCTAATTTCATTTTTAATACCAAAACTTTTATTGAGTTGTTTCATTACTTCATAAGGGGTATGAAGTTCTGCGATATGGAGTCTAAGGTCTAGAAAAATAGACATCCCTATCAACCCACGTGCTTGATCTTGCTTATTTTCCCATTTGGCTACCTTATATTCATTTTTACATTTAGATTCTTGGCCTGAGGCTATTCTATAAAGACCTTACTTCTAAGTAAATCCACAATGTAGGATAACCATTGGAAGTAGTTGGTTCTATAAAAAATAACTAGACATAGATTTTCCATTCTAAAAGAAACTAAAGCTGAAGATGTTGAAACTATTACTTCCAATGGAAATAGCTTGAAAAATTAGGCCGATTCAAAAAAAGCAACTCTGAAAAATGGCTTCTGCATGAAGAAGTTATGGATTTTTGAAGAAATGTTGTTGAAGATGCTGATGAACTATGTGAATGTTGGGAAATGAATGATAATGTTATATCTAAAAAAATTTACCCCCCTCCCCCCCTCTTTTCAAACTTAATCTAATTAGCTCACTTTCTTTAAAAATATTACTTTATTTGACCCACTTTTATAAATAAGTGAAAGTCACTTTTACAATGGTACTTTATGAACTACCCACTAAATTGTAATTTAAATAAATATAAAGTGACTTCGGAATTATAAGTGACTCACTTTTTATAATGGGTGAGAACACTTTTACATAAAGTAACTTTAAAACATAAGATACATGTGTTTTTCGAAAAAACAACTCAACAAAAAGAAAGACTTAACCCAATGCCTCTATTCTCATAAAGTAACTTTGGACAAAGTGAGCTAGTTTAAAAGGTTAGTAATTTTTGGAAAGCATGAAGGTTTTTCTTCTTTTTTTCTTTTTTCTCACTAAATCTTTGGAGTGCATGCTTACTTGAAAATCCTCTTTTTTCCTACAAAAAAAAAAAAAAAAAAAACAAACAAACAAACAAACCACACAACCCAAAACAAACATGCAAAACAAATCCAAGCCTTATGGCTTAAAGTTAGATTTGGCCAAAAACTAAATATTTTCCTCAATGATTCTGATTTTCCAAGATCACACTAAGGCACAGTGGAAAAGAGAATATACATGAGAAAAAAAAAAAAATATTTATGTTTCTGGTTTGCTCAGATTGCACAGATTCACGGGGCAAAAAGCATATGCAGAAATGAAAAGTATAGATCCGGTAATTAAAAAAAAAAAAGGGACTATAATAGAAATAAACAGAGAGATAAATAACTGTAACTACAAATAAAGACTTGTTGTGGCAGCCACAACCACCCTCCAAAATTTTTCATTAGCTTCATTTTCGAGCCTCCCTACTAACCTTTAACAGCAGCATATCTTTCTTCATCAAGTACACAAGCTTCAGTGTTTTTCTTGCAGAAAGGCAGCATGTCTATCAGAGCTTGATGCATGCCCCTCACACGTTATTTTTCTGGACTTGGTCCATCTACAGGCTGAGTAGCTCCCTCAAGAAATTGTGCAATTCTAGAGGGAAACTGATCTTCCCTCCAGAAATTGTGCAATTCAATCTAGCAGCCTGTTGGGCTCCAGAATTGCACAATTTTACTAGTCAGGCTTCATCCAGAAAATTACGCAATTTCTCCCAGTAGGGTTGCTCAGCCTAGGAATTGTGCAATTTTAGGCAACAGTTAGTTTCTCTGCCTAGAAATTACACAAATATCCTAGACAAAAAGCCCAGCTCCCTTTCAGAAATGTGCATTTTCTCCTAGCAGTTGAGCAACATCTTGCATGTGTAGTTGAGTTGATCGGTTCCCTTCGGGACTGAGAAAAAATGATTTTCATGCATTCGTTGCTTCTCCCAAGGTAGCCTGCAAAGGATTCCCTTGATTTAGGGATATACTTTTAGCAGCTGGAGGTTGCATGCAAGGATCATCTCGGAAACCTCCCACCAATTGTCGCTCTTCCTAGATTTGTGGCGTGCCCGTCACATCTTTGATTTTATCAAATGTCATGAACTAGTTGCTACAGAGCTCATTCCTAGCATCAACCTTACATCTCTAACATCTCACATCACATCCAGGAGTCGTTGGCACATTCAGCTCAGTTGTTTTGGGGAAAGCTTGCTTTCAATGTCTTGTGTTGCATTTCTGGCGCTTTTTGTGTTTCACTTCGTATGAATGTTGTCTACTTGATTCTGGTGAGCGCTTGTTGTCGTTTTGACACATACTAGCTTGTACTAGCACCATTTCAATTTTTGTTGACATCTCACTGTTGTCACATGTATAAAATTGTTTTTCACAAACAGTCGTCGATTCAGCGACTTGCCTCACCCACATGCATGTTGTTTCGTTTTCTAAATCTATCATTTTCTGTTTGCATGAATGCTCATTCACTTATTCTTACACTTAGTATCACCATGCATTTGCTTCCAAATTCTCTTTCAGTTGCCTGTCAGCGAGTCTGGGCAGCCTTGGCCTAGACTCTGCCTCTCTAAGACAAGGAGTTTCATGTGCTCAAGAAGCAACTCAAGGAAGAGCAGGTACAACAATGAGCACAACATGCACTCACAGATGAAATTGTGCTTGTACAAGTTAAAGATCCATTCCCACAGATGGAACGGAGCAAACATGGTGAGCAGTGTTGTCGATCGCATGCAAGAAATTCAGCAACATGCATGTCATCATGTGCACACATGAAATCCCACCCATTTAGCACACTCATCGAGGCAAAGAAAAGAAGCAAGTCCAAATGGAGTTGAACATGTAGTTGACAGTCAATGTGCATGACTACCAACACACACTGGAAGATCAACACGAACGTTATGCATCAGTGTGTTGCCGGTTCGGCTACACCCAAGAAGACCGTGTGCATGTTAGCAGACAAGTTGGATGGAGGAGCTACACCAATGCACCTGGATGCAATGGAGGAAAGAGTTTGCTTCAACAAGATGTCACCATGGAGTACATGCACACCATCATGGATGACCAAGATTGGCATCAGATCACCACCTTCACCATCACAAGCATGTCAAAGAGTTGGTCTCACTACAACAGAACGATTCTCAGTGATGTCTTGCATGGATTGATCAAGCCATTTTGTCCCACATGGGCACATGTGCATTGTAATGTAACGTCTTGTCAAGTGGAAGTTCAAGTGTCAATATTTGGATGTAACAGTCATATAGTAGATGAAGAGTCATGAGGGTAGATGAACTGTCACAAAGGGGAATGTTAAGGGTCACCCCACCATTTACTATAAATAGAACCTCATAACTCATTGTAAATGATTTTGGTTAGCCAAGCTTCTGATATGACTATCTTGGAGAGAGCTTGGATAGTATTGTAATGAGCCTTGGCTTCTCCACTGCGCAGAGCTAGTATATCTCTTTGGAGTAATAGGCAGTTGTGGCTGTAACATTCCATTATTGGAACTAGTGGTTGGATATAGAAGTATTGTGTGAAGGGAACTTACACTTCTTAATATAGCAATAGCCATCATGTTTCATGCATATGTTGTATTGTCTTCTATGCTATCTGGTTTACTCTAAATGATATATGTATTGATTTTCTTATGCATGCATGTATAGCTATCTGTGTATGTATTATGAATATTTCTAAAATGTCTTGTTGGTTTAACCATTACTTTGGATTGCTTGCTAACTTGCCTTTGCTGTTGTGATGCATCTTCACTCGTGTGTTCCCTTCTTAACTGTGTTCTATCACAACTTTCCAAGGGATGCACTCATCTCAACCCCCATGTCTTAGAACCTCTCATGCACCTTCCTTGGCTCACTACAGTTGTCACACCCTTGCTACCAATAGAGTTATCTTACTTGCCTCTGTGTGAAATCATGGTCAAGGCATTACCGTACGACCCACTGCTAGGACTCCTACACCAAACAGTCTGAGGTCTAATTGGGACCTCTTACCAGGGAGATCCCCTTACATGTTGGTGGTTCCAACATCATCAACATTTTGGCACTAGAAGGAGGGCCAGATGAAAAGCTAAGTCCTCACATTTGTTTTGAATCTCTACATATCTATCATGACTAACTATCGAGTTTCTCTTCCAGAGTGTATGTCTTATGGAAATGATTTCATTATCTTGGAAAATCTATTGGATAGCTTGTCTCATAAAACATATGATAGTGGAGGCCACGTAGCCTTGATTATGAATGCGGTTGTTGTTGTAGGCTCATGCAAAAGGCATGGAATCTTTGAAGAATACATGACCTGCACGTTGTTCATCTACACTCTTCGAGGGCACCCAATGCATTGGTGTGCCACGCTGCCTAGAAAATCTATTCATTCTCTTTCTCATCTAGTTGTAGAGATAGACCGTGCTTTCAATAACTTTAAATATAAAGCACTCAACAAAGAAATTTTGGAATTACGAAAAGCACCTGATGAATCTGTAGAATAGTTTTACACACGCTTTTGTAATCTTGCATACCAATTCCCCGAAGATGATATTGACTGGGAATTTCTCAATGGAAGATTTGAGTATCTTCTTAATATATCTAAATGCTTCTTAGCACACTTTAGTGATGGAGCTATGAAATCACAGGTAGGCACAGTTCTTGTCTCAAGTGAATGTCCGCCTTCACCTTATCAAATAACTCTACCACCGTAGAGTGATGTGGGAGAACATGCACACACCTTTGTTGAATGGTCACATCCTCCCAACCCACTTGCTGTTGATATTTGCATAGATTTGGCTAGCAATCTTGTTGGTTATCACATGGATTCATTCCCTCAACCTCTGTCCTTGTGTTCTGTTGATCCCCCAAATAGTACTACCTTGTTCTCTTCCATTCCAGACTCCTCACCTGCTATGAACAAGTATCATGTTGTACACGGAGTTGGTGCTATGCAGCCAACCTGCACCATCATTCATGATGAGTGTGTGTGGGACTCTAAAAAAGAACCTACAATGAAGTATGACTCCCTTCTAGTCATGCCTCATCCGCTTTATCCTAGCATCCCTTGTGATTTTGTCATTGTTAATTTCCCCTGTGAAAACTCATTTCTGCATGTTTCTACTTCCGATAATTCACAGGACATGTTGGATGTCAGTTTGTCATTATGTTGTGGAGAGGACACATCTTCCTCTAAAAATATATCCAATATGTCAGCTGTCTTTCCTTAAAACACAGAGGGTGAACATCTTTGCTTCCCATCTACCCCTCTATTTGATTCATCAGATCATGAGGATGTCGACGAATATCCTGAATTTTCTGATATTGGTTGTCATGATCTCTCTACTTCTTCATCTGATCATGATGTTGATTCAATCGTTGTTAATATGTCTAAGCCACTAGTCTATGATGATCTATCTATCAACAAAGTTGAAACCCCAGAGGCTGTCGAGGCACTTCAGCCCAAGCTGATGGTTATGTTAGGCCCTCATTGTTCTGAGGTTGGTTTCACTTCTGGTAAGGAAATTGTTGAAACACTCAAGGCTCCTCATCACTCTCTACTTTGCATTGAAAATCAACCAAACACCTAGATTTCATTTCCTCCACTCGAACTACATGACCCCATCGCTCATGCATTGGAGGAATCTTACACAGTAAGCACACATGCACAATGTAATTGGTTTACCTCTCTCACATTTTCTTGCATGTCACAGTCAAGAGAATGCATACACTCAACATATGCACGCAGTGTAGCACAACGCCATGGTAGCTCCATCGAATGCATGTCATGCGCTTTCACTCATTTTCGTTCTGTGGATGCTTTTAAACTCAGAGTGTGTTTTTCTTCATTGTTACATCTTTCTTGTTTGCTAGTTTTCACAACTGTCTTGCTTACAAACCATGCCTTCACCAACATGGGTCAACCAATGCACTGGTGGATGCATTGGAAGTATCACTTCACATGAGATGGCCCATGCACCGTTAGCTTAGGAGTAGAAGTAGTGTTTTCTTTTAGTTTGTTTGCTTTCATGCTTGTTTGCTTACTTGTTTTTTTGGTTTGTTTTTCTTCTTTCTTGTTTTCTTACTTGCTTTGCTTTAGCTTTTGCTTTAGCTTTTGCTTCTTCTTTTCTTTATTGTTTTCTTTCTTGTTTTGTTCGTAGGTTAGTTTCGCATGAAACCATGTATGACTCGTGAAACAAACTAGGTAAAGTATGAGAGGACTTGTAAAACTATCAACATTTGATTATCTATTGTCCACTCTCTTATGTAAGAACTTGTTGTCTTCATTCCATGATACATCAATGGAAAATATGTATTTTTCGAAGTAAATCTTGGTGAAAACACAACACTTGTGTGCTAACTAGTATCACCTACTCTAGTCGATTGTTTTTGGGTTAACCCTTGTCAACCCAGTCAAGTAGAGTAAGGTGAGGGGGAAAACCTTAATAGGCACGTCAGAGGTATAATAAGCTACTTCTTTGCAAGAAAAACCTCTTCTTCTCTCAATAAGTTGGGATCCCTCTTCCACCTCTGAAATGAATGTGTTATGCACAGTTACGAAGATGAAAAATGAAAAAGTGAAAAAAGTTTGAAAAAACTAAAAATGAATAAGGTGAAAGATGAGAAAGGCTTCCTGTGCAGAGAGGTGATGCAAGTAAATCCACCTGGGTACTGAGTAGGCTCGCTATCAGCAAATCCATGCTTGTGTTCCTATATGACTCCACTGGGGTACTATCCAGGCCTGCTAGCAGCGGAGCAACACCAGAGATGAAACTAAGAATTTGATGATAATATTGCTTATGCACCAATATACCCCTAAACCCCAATCAAAATAATTGCGTTGACTTGGCTTGTAATGTGTGTCAATCGACCAAGAGCTTGGTAGATGGTACATCTTACAATCAAGCAAGTGTGGAAACCAAGATGAACTAAGAACTGAACAATACTTCCAGAGGTATTAGACTTGCTTTTCATGAACAAGGTCCATTCAGAGAGCTGGAGTTCTACTAGTGTGTTTCCAAGTGTTTTATCGACTACAACTACCCTCCAAAATTTTTCCTTAGCTTCATTTTGGAGCCTCCCGACCGTCCTTTCACAATAGCATGTCCTACAACAAGTACAGAAGCTTCAATTTTTTTCTTACAGAAAGGCAGCCTGTCTATTAGAGCTTGATGCATCCCCCTCACGGGTTGTTTGTTTGGACTTGGTCTAGCTGTAGGGTGAGAAGCTCCCTCAAGAAATTATGCAATTCTAGAGGGCAACCAGCCTTCCCTCCAGAAATTGCGTAATTTAGTCTAGTAGCGTGTTGTGCTCTAGAATTGCGCAATTCTGCCAGTCAGCCTTCATCTAGAAAATTTCGTAATTCCTCCTAGCAAGGCTGCTCAGCTTAGGAATTGCATAATCATGAGCAGAAATCATCTGCTCTACCTAGAAATTGCATAAACCTCCTAGATAGCCAGCCTATCTCCCTTCTAAAAATGTGCATTTTCTCCTGGTATTTGAGCAGTCTCTTGCATGTGAAGTTGAGTTGACCGATTCCCTCAGAGACTGAGCAAAACTAATTTGCATGCATGGGATACTTCTCCCAAGGTATCCTGCAAAGGCATCCCTTGATTTAGGGATTTACTTTTAGCAGTTGGAGGTTGCATGCAAGGATAATCTCAAAAACCTCCCACCAAGTGTCGCTCTTCCTAGATTTGTGGCAAGCGCGTCACATATTCAATTTTATCAAAACTCATGAACCAGACACTACATAGCTCATTCCTAGAATCAACCTTGCAGCTCTAACATCCCACATTGGATCTAGGATCCATTGGCACATTCAGCTCAACTGTTTTGGGGAAAGCCTGCTTTCAATGTCTTGTGCTACATTTCTAGCGCTTTTTGTGTTTTGCTTTGTATGAATGATGTCTACTTGATTTAAGTGAATTCTTACTATCATTTTGACACATACTAGCTTGTACTAGCACCGATTCAATTTTTTGTTGACATCTCACTATTGTCGCATGCATAAAACTATTTTTCATGAACGATTGCCGATTTGGCGACTCACCTCACCCACATGCATATTGTTCCATTTTTTGAGTCTTTCATTCATTGTTGGCATGCATGATCATTCATTTATGCTTACACTCAGTAGCACCATACATTCGCTTTCACATTTGCTTTCAGTCGCCCATCGATGAGTCTAGCAGCCTCAGCCCAAACTCTGCCTCACCAAGACAACATTGTGCAATCTTGAGAGGGAAGGCTCTGTCTTCCTCAAAAGAAATGTGCATTTCTACCTAGTGACTATCCTCTAGTCTTGCATTGCATAATTCTGAGGGATAGTGACTACTAGCCCAGAGAATTTTGCAATGCAGTCACTGAACCTGCAACCATTTCCAGCTGAGATTGCACATTGCGCAGTTCAAGCAGTCATCAGTGAGACTGGACTATGCATTGTTTAGTTCCAACAATCAGTCAGCCTCCTAGTAGATCAGACTGTGCCTTGCACAATCTTAGTAGTCAGTCTCCCAACCTCCCAGCGGAAATTGCGCAACCTTCATGATCAGTCACACAGATATGTTGCAAGTCATTTTTCAAGTTCATTTTGGTTTTTGACTAATAGATTTCTTTCCATGAGTGTTTCCATGTCTCCAAGTATCGCAGGTGTCCATCTACCTCTTAGTAGTATAGGTACAATGGTTTCCAAGATATCAGAGTTGAAGACACAATTCAAAGCACCCTTGGGGATGCATTCAATCAAGTGTCTATGGACTTGCCTACCCATGGAGACATCAAGTTATTTGTAGACAAGGACATCAAGATATGATGGCAGCAGTGCCACAGTGAGCAACATCATGAACAACAACTGAAGGCAACATACCAGATGCAACGAATGCAAGAGGAAGGTTATTGACAACATAGAGGCAGAACAGAGTTGCAAGCTCAAGAAGATCCTCTTGTGGTGAAAGCAACTTTGGAGACTCGGGCTATGAGGTGATGGCACATCATGAAGATCATGTGAAGGTAGAGAATGAAACAGAGGAGTTGCATGTGCTCAAGAAGCAACTCAAGGAAGAGCAGGTACAACATGCACTCACAAATGAAACTATGACTGTAGAAGTTAAATATCCATCCCAGTAGCTAACACGGAGCAAACATGGTGAGCAGTGTTGTCAATCACAAGCAAGGGAATTTAGAAGCATGCATGTCATCGTGCGCACATATACAATCCCACACATTCAACACACTCATCAAGGAAAATATAAGAAGCAAGTCCAATTAGAGTTGAACATGTAGTTGACAGTTGATGCACATGACTACCAACACATGCAGGAAGATAAAAAAAGGACACTATGCATCAGTGTGTTGCCAGTTCGGACATACCCAAGAAGACCATGCGCATGTTAGAAGACGAGTTTGATGGAGGAGATACACCAATGCACATAGATGCAATAGAGGCAAGAGTTCACTTCAGTAAGATGTCACCATGGAGCGCATGCATACCATCATGGATGACCAGGCTTGGCATCAGATCACCACCTTCACCATCACAAGCATGTCAAAGAGTTGGTCTCACCACAATGGACCGAGTGTCAGTGATGTCTTGCATGGCTTGCTCAAGCCATTTTGTCTCACATGGGCACATGTGTATTGTAATGTAACGTCTTGTCAAGTGGAAGTTCAAGTGTCAATATTTGGATGTAACAGTCATAGAGTAGATGAAGAGTCATGAGGGTAAATGAACTGTCACAAAGGGGAATGTCAAGGGTCACCCCACCCTTTGCTATGAATAGAACCTCATAACTCATTGTAAAGGCTTTTGGTTAGCCAAGCTTCTGATAAGACTATCTTGGAGAGAGCTTGTACAATATTGTAATGAACCTTGGCTTCTCCACTACACAGAGCTAGTATATCTCTTTGGAAGAGCAAGCGGTTGTGGTTGTAACGTGCTTCTATCGAAACTAGTGGTTGGACATGGATGTATTGTATGAATAGAACTTACACTTCTTAATATAACAAGATCCAGCACGTTTCATGCATATGTTGTATTGTATTCTACGCTACCTTGTTTACTCTAAATGATATATGTATTGGTTTTCTTATGCATGCATGTATACCTATATGTGTATGTATGTATGAATCTTTCTGAAATGTGTTTTTGGTTTAACCGTCACTTTGGATTGGTTGCTAACTTTCCTTCCATGTTGTGATGCATATTTTCTCGTGTGTTACCTTCTTAAATGTGTGCTATCACAAGTTTCCAAGGTGCGCACTCATCTCAACCCCCATGTGTTAGAACCTCTCATGCACTTTCCTTGGCTCACTGCAGCTATCACACCCTTGCTACCAACAGAGTTATCTTACTTGCCTCTGTGTGAAATCGCGATCAAGGCATTACCCTATGACCCATTGTTGGAATGCCTACACCAAATGGTCTGAGGTCTAA
Organism: Pinus taeda; assembly: GCA_000404065.3. Lineage (NCBI taxonomy): Eukaryota > Viridiplantae > Streptophyta > Pinopsida > Pinales > Pinaceae > Pinus > Pinus taeda. The sequence goes on along the minus strand of APFE031171536.1, from coordinate 115,793 downwards.
TTGAGACTTCTTACCGGGGAGATCCCCTTACATGTTGGTGGGTCCAACACCGTCAGCAAGACTGTATACCTCTAGATCTTAAAAATGACGTAGCTAGGGCTACCGGAAACCTTTTTGCGTGAAAGGAAAGGGGTTCCTCACTAGAACAGATGCTCCTAACACAATAGAGCAGTACTCTCGGCTTGAAAGTGGTAAAAAATAGTAGATATAGGAAATGAAATTCAGATGCAGTTGTACCGGCTTCCGATTTGGATCACCAACGGATGCAGCCCTCGAATAGTTTCAATACCATGTAAGAATTTACAGGGTAAGTTCCTTAGATAGAAAACCAAAGGACACCACTCACAAATAGATCACAGATTGGTACACCAGTATTCTTGACGTGGTTAAAACCATCAAAGAGGGAAATAGTGCACGGCCTGAGCCAATGCAACCACTTTAGGCAATTTATTAATGTAAAAGAAATAAAATTTACATAAGCTTCTCTCATGAACGGTCACCTCAAAAATGTCCCTCCATGCTCTTTAAATAGATATCATGGACCAATCAGGTGTTAAGCCACAAATCAAGTGTCAATAATACCGAGGATAGAATGAACCGTCGTATCATTTCATGTCTAGAACATATCATGATTGTTGGATTGTAATTTACAAAAAGTAAATAGTAAAGAAACACACTTTACCTAACTACACACTAGACCAAGTTATACTTAACTATTTCCTATGTATCGGAATATCCTAACATTTTACACCCTTCCGAGATGATTTCCAAGAGGCTCCCTCCAACTTGTGTAGATTTTTTCATAGGTGTAAAGAAATGAACCTCTCCCTAAGTCATGAGAAATGCTTGTTTTTTTTTGAATGAAGGGATTGTTTTAAGGAAATTTCTCTCTAAAAAAGGAATCCAAGTAGATCCTAACAAAATATCCATCATCATAAAGGTTTGTGTTCCTTAGAAATTGAAAGATGTTAAATTTTTCTACGCCTTGTTGGATACTATCGAAGTTTCACCAAAGATTTTAGCAAGATTGATTCTCCTTTATTCTCATTGCTAACCAAAAATGTAGAACTTTGTTAGACATATTTAAGTTAGAAGGAATTTTAGGAAATAAAAGGAAAATTATGACTGCACCTATCCTCGAAGGTCCAAATTGGACTTTTCCTTTCCATATCCATATAGATGTATTATATAAAGCAGTTGCATCAACACTATGAAAAATTGAAGGTAAACTTCCCTATGCCATTTATTTTATCAACAAAAATGTTTCCAAGGTTGAAGTTAACTATAAAGCTACTAAAAAAGAACTCCTGATTGTTGTACATTCTTTAAAAAAAATTAGGAATTACATTATTGGCTATTAGATATTTGTACATAGTGACCATGCAGCAATCAAATATGTAATGAACAAACCAGATGTGAAGACTCACATATAAGGTGGCCATTGTTATTATAACAATTTGATTTGACTATTGTTGATAAACCTGGAAAAGAAAATGTTGTAACAGAATTTTTTTCAAGACTAACCTTGTATACATATGATGAAGAAATAGTGGATAATCATTTCCCTAATGAGCACTCCTTGTTATATCACTCTTATCTCCATGGTTCGCTAACACAACCATTTTCCTAGTTGTTAGTCAGTTCCCTCCTCACTTATATTTGAAGGAGAATAAAAGCATTGTGAGAAAGAGTATTGATGTGATCCAAATGGCTCCTAAAACACTTAGGAATCAAAGAGGGCTCAAGAAAGGTTCAAAAATAAAAAATTTTGGATTACCATGAAATTAGGATCAGATCAAAGAAATCTTCACAAGATTTCCAAAGACATAAATGGCACCTTAATCTGACATCGTATGTAAAAGTTATGGCCAGTGAAATCTTTGGTCAACTAAGCCCCTTGGCTAAAGTTAGTAGAGCATGGACTGAATTTGGAAGTCTGGCTAAATTTGGTGGAGCTATTAAATTTGGCCAAAATTAGCGAGGCAACAATTTGGCAGTTTGCAGCAACGGTTTCCAGCAGTCAAAACTGACAAAATTGTTGCCTACTTAATTTTTCCTGGTGACCCTAAAATTTCACCCAAAGAATTTTGTCCATATTTTTTAAAATAAAATAAAAAAATAATCCAAAAAAAATTAAAATTGGCCAACGACCCAACAAATTATTTATGCCAACTATTATGATAGGAAGGCAAGCTTAAAACTTCATGCCAAGTTTTTTATTTAAACTTATATTTTCAAAAAGGGAACTGGGGCACGGGACCCAATGCAAAGGTGGAACCCTAAGTGGACATGAAAACCGAGGAGAGGAACCCTCACACAAGGGAATATGCATGGAATCTAAAAAATTCCCTAAGGGCCAAAATTTGACAGTTTCATAATCAGGCCAACGTAATACTCATTTTACTTAGTTTTTCACAAGGAGTGCAGTGGTGAAGTCATATTTGTCATATGAGTAGTAGATATTCAGTGAACTTGCAGAAAAAATAAATAAATAAATAAAAATAAAAAATAAAAAATAAAAATAAATAAAATTTTGGAATCATGAGGAATCTAAAAGATTCCATAAGGGCCAAATTTTGATAGTATCAAAACTAGGCTGAATTTATACTCATTTTACTCAGTTTTTCACAAGGAGCACAGTGGTGAAGTCATATTTGTCATATAACCATAAAATACTCAGTGAACTTGCAGAGAGGAATCTTTGTGGAATCATGAGGAATCTAAAAGATTCCCTAAGGGCCAAATTTTGACAGTTTCATAACTAGGCCAACTTTATACTCATTTTACTCAGTTTTTCACAAGGAGCATAGTGGTGAAGTCATATTTTTCATATTAGCAGTGGAATTACAGTCAAGCAATGAGAATGAATCTTTAGGGAATATTTGAGATTCCTGAAGGTCCATATTTTGATCGAAGTAGAAAGGGGTTGAGTTTAAAGTCATTTTTCATGATTTTTCACCAATAATTCAATGGTGCAGTCTATTTCTTCAGAAAAGGTGTGCATTTTCATGCCATCCCCGGAAGTGGATGTACAAGGTGTCTTTCTTACATGCATGCAATTTGATTTTTTCTGAATATTAATGAAAGAGGCCTCCCCACATTAGGAAAAGCCCAGAGATGTAGCCCACACTAGGTGAACTCCATTATCAACCTGTTGTGTCTCTTCTTCTTATGGTTGTTGTTTCATTCCATTTAATTTATGTATGTGCATCTTATGGTTACATGCTCTTTAAAATGTGATTTTGTATACATCTTTGAAGTGAAAAGATACGAATCAAGTTTGGTATCAAAGCAAGTCTTCTGTTGATGTGAATTGCAAGTGTATGATAACCAGGGAAAAACTCCAAAGAGGTGAAGGAAAATTCAAGTCCTATGATAAAAATTGTGTCACGCGACATGAAGAGGGAAAGTAGCAGATGAATATGATCGATTGGAGGAAGAGAAAAACTATCGCAAGGCCTTCTACGCCATGGCAAAAAAAATGGACAAATTGTTTGTAAAGTATGAGAAGACAATGACAAAACTGGAGAAGAAGGAAGGACCATATGATCATGCCTTGGTGAATCATGAAGGAGAAGTAGAAGAACCTCCCTCTCGATCATCCAGCAAAAGTTCTTCTTCTTTCTCTTCGCGTCATTCTAGAGATAGAAAAACTCATAAAAAACCTTTCTCAAGCTGGATGTCAATTTTAATATGTTTTTGTTTAGTGGAGAATCTAATGCAGAAAAGATAGATAACTAGATCAGATGGGTTGAGGGATATTTCCACATCCAATGAATCAAAGAGGATGAAGCCAAGATCTAGCTATCATCCCTTCAATTGAGTGGAACTCCTCTCGTCTAGTGGGAATACAAGCTACAAAAAGGTGGTAAGAGTAGACGTAAACTTCTTTCATCTTGGTTTGAGTTCATTTCTTCTTTAAGAGGATATTTTTACCGATTGGGTTACAGATAGAAGGACATGATGGAATAGAAACATTTGAAATAAAGTAAAGGTCAAATTGTTCAGAATTTTATAGAGGAGTTTAGGAAACAAGCATTAGCATCAAATGTTCCACTAGACACTTCTAAGATGTTGATGAAATATATTAGCTCTTTGCACAGTTATTTGTGTCATTCATTATTATTATTTGAACCTAAAACTCTTGGTGAATCTAGTGTGAAGGTCATACATATTGAAAGCAGAGGGAAGCATGAGAAAGAAGACCGCTCAAAGAGGACAACAACAGCTAAGAGAAAGGAATCAAATCCCTCTTATACTCATTGTGAGAAAGAAGTGCATTATGAGGAACATTGATGGAAATTGCATTTAGAATTTAGGTCTAAGAGGAACGATAGAAAAGAGAAGCAGAAGGTAGTTGCAATTGTGCAACAAGACCAAGAATTAGAATCAAAGGATGATGGAAAGATCATAGCTGCAGGATTTGTAGATGTTGGACCAATTGACCTAGGATTGGATTCAGGTGATGAAATGAAGATTACAACTTTTAGGATTGCAGAAGGTGGAGCTATTGACTTAGGTTCTGATTCAGGTGATGAGAAAAAATAAATAAATAGACATTGTGCCAAAGGTGAGAAGGGAACCAAAGATTGGCTCTAATAACTCAAAGAGATCAAGAAAAGAATTCAAGCAGAGAATGTTGAACTAAAGGGACTCCTACAAAAAGCATAGGGGAAACAAAGGTTGCATCATCAGTTACAATCCAAGGAGGAGGCCTTGGAAAAGTTGCAAAATAACAAGTCTGAGGTAACAAGTGATTCTTCAATTTCATGTTCTTTTTATGATGACGATTTAGCTGCTTTTGAGAAAAACACTACAAAAATTGGATCAAAATTGTTGAAGAAAATGGGGTATCAAGGAAAGGGCCTCGACATTAATGGCCAAGGCATTGTGAATCCCATCAATGTGGAGGAATTTCCTCGTTATGTGGGACTTGGATATGTCAAAAAAGAGGTTGGGGAATGCTCCAAGACAACTAGTGGCCAACCAACTATTAGTGTGAAAATTCTTGGAAGGTGTACCAAAAATACTTCACTTAAGTCACTATGTGACAAGTGACCCTAACAACAAGTTGATAGTTGTTATCGATTCATATCTGCAACACAAATAGAAAACCTGCAGTAAAATTATATACGATCAAGAACGAAAAGCCGAAATATAAAATATCCAGTATAATAACCCAATTAGAAAGACCTTTCTGAATTAATAAATCTTTTATTAATAGCACCTAGTGAAGGAGATCTATAGATGGGTTTGTAAGTCTCCCTCCATGGGATGGGTCTTTTGATGTCCTTGATGCTCCAAAAAATGATTCTCTCTCTCAATATGTGAAAAATCCATACAAAAGTAGGGAACTCAAAATGGGAGCTCAAGGAAAAAAGACGATAATGTTGACAATGATTATGATCATGGTGAACGAATGAAAACCCCTCTTATTTATAACAAAGTATGGAGTTAATATCTAAAATGGAGAATAATAAAACAATATTAACCAAATTCAGATCTAACCACTTGGAATAGTTTATTATATTTATTGGAGATAAAATGGTTAAATATATTTATTTAGAAATAATTAACAAATGAAATGATTTATTAATTCTTTTGCGTGAATTAAGAATGGTGCGAAATTAGAATAATTATCAAATAGTGATTTAGTAATTATTCTAATAACAGAAATAAGGAAAATTAAATAAATAGTGATTTATTTAAATATTCCTACCTTTGGATTTAGTAAGGGGTTTTTATTTAAATAAGAAAATAATTTAGTATAATTTAATAAAAGTGGTTTACTAAATTATTTTCTATAGTGAAAATGATTTTACTATGGTAAAATTAAATCTACATGGTGTATTTTGAACCACCTAGTTAGAAATGGCTAGGTAATCATTTTTTTGTGATAACAACAATGACAAATGATGAGAGCACTTCATAACATTCCAGTGATAGTGAGGATTCCACAGGCACCTATCAAAGGCACTATAGGAATAAGCATTCCAAGACAATCTGGAAAGTTTGGAGGGGAAAGAATCATTGTAGTTACTGCAATAAGGATGGACACCAGAGAGCCACATGTTAGATACTCCATACTCAAAAAGCACCTATGAATAAACTAGTTGGTGAAGATGTTCAACAAGCGAATCAACCACAGGGAGATGACCCATTCACTTTGTTGAGTGAGAGATGTTTTTATTAGATATAGTAGCTTGTCATATTATTGTAAATCATATGTTGCGAAATGATTATAAAAGTGATGATGTGTTTTCCATCACTTATGAAAGCAACATAATGATGTTTTGGCCTCTTTGTATTGATAGTTGGGGTATTGGTTTCTATTATGATGTACACTTGACCAAAGAGTGTGTCATATAAAATCTTGGCAAGTATAGCGACGCTTGGGTTATGATTGGTCATGTAATCAAACATGTAGTTTGCAAAGATTCTACGACAGGTTTGTAGAGGGTGTAGGTATTGACTTGTCACTTATGTCTCCGAAGAACAAAGGTGAAGGTGAAGGAAGTGCGGCATGTCAAGGAACTTGTTGTGTAGACAAGGGAACACAACAAATTGCATATTGTTTTCATGTTTTTGGAGGACCAAAAGCTCCTAAGTGGGGAGGAATGATCCAGGTGGCTCCCGAGACACTCATTGATCAAAGGGGGCTCAAGAAAGGCTCAAAAATATTTTTTTTGGATTACCATGAAACCAAGGTTAGATAGAATATCCCGTCACAAGATTTCCAATGATGCAAATGACACGTCAATCTAACATTGTATGCAAAAGTTATGGCCAGGCAAAGTTTTGTTCAATGAGGCCCCTTGGCTAAATTTAGCGGAGCGCTAACTAAATTTTGAAGTCCGACTAAATCTGCAGGAGCAGCTAAATTTGGTAGAAATTAGCGAGGCAACAATTTGGCACTTTGCAGCGACAGTTTGCAATGGCTGTAACTTAAAAAAATTCCACCTACTTAATTTTTTTAGTTGACCCCAAAATTTTGACGAACAAATTTTTTCCATACTTAAAAAAAAATAACCAAAAAAATTTAAAATTTACCAACAACCCAACAAATTAATCATTTCCAACCATTCTACAAGGAAGGCAATCTTAAAAATTAATGCCCAATTTTTTTATTTAAACTCACACTTGCCACAAGGGAATACGGCCACAAAACAAAATCTAGAGGTGGAACCCTAAGTGGGCATGAAAACTAAGGAGCAGAGCCCTAAGGAAGAGAATATGCAAGGAATCTAAAAGATTCCCTAAGGGCCAAATTTTGACAGTTTCATAACCAAGTCGGATTTATACTCATTTTACTCAGTTTTTTGCAAGGAGCACAGTGGTGAAGCCATATTTGTCATCTGAATAGCATATATTCAGTGAACTTGCAGAGAGGAACCTTTGTGGAATCATGAAGAATCTAAAAGATTCCCTAAGGGCCAAATTTTGGCAATTTCAGAACCAGATCGAATATATACTCATTTTATTCATTTTTTCACAAGGAGCACAATGGTGAAGTCATATTTATCATCTGAGTAGTAGATCTTCAATCAAATTGTAGAAAAGAATCTTTGTGGAATCATGAGGAACCTAAAAGATACCCTAAGGGCCAAATGTTGACAATTTCAAAACCAAGCTAGCTTTATACTCATTTTACTTAGTTTTTCGCAATGAGCGCAGTGGTGAAGTCATATTTGTCATCTAAGTAGCAGAATTCCAATCAACTAGGAACAAGGAATATTTGGGGAATCTTTGAGATTCCTAAAGGTCCATATTTTGACAAAAGTATAATGGGGTTGAGTTTATAGTCTTTTTCATGATTTTTCACCATGAATTCAATGGTGCAGTCCATTTCTTCAGCAAAGGTGTGCATTTTCAAGCCATCCCCGGAAGTGGAGGTATAAGATGTCTTTTGTACATGCATGCAATTTTATTTTTGTTGAATATTAATGAAAGAGGCCTCCCCGCATTGAATAAAACCCGAATACATAACCCACACCAGGTGAACTCTATTATCAACTTGTTGTGTCTTTGCTTCTCATGGTTGTTGTTTATTTCTTCTTCGTTTATGTATATGCATATTATGGTTACACGCTCTTTAAAATACAATTCTATATGCATCTTTGAAGTGAAAATATATCGATCACTATTACACATAGAATGGGGGTAACCTCTTCAAGTTGGGGCCTAATAGGATCCTAAGAAGATGTGTGAGGGAAGGTGATCTTTATCTCATCCTCTTAGCTTATCATGATGGACCATATTGGGGTCATTTCATTGCCGAGAGGACATCCAACAGGATCCTAAAAGTAGGATACTATTGGCCAACCCTTTCCAAAGATGCCTAGAGATTAATTTCACAATGTGATGAATGCTAAAGGATGGGGAAACCCGTTAAGAAGGATAAAATTGATTTACAACCTCAAGTGTATTTTGATCAATTTGAGAAGTGTGAAATGTAATTCATTGATCCTCTTGATTCTCCATCTAGAAAAAAGAGACACGTTATTGTATTCATTGAATACCTGACTAACTAGGAAGAGGTGAAAGTGGTGAAGGCAATAACTGACCAGAAAGTAGTTGCGTTTCTGAGATAAAACATCTTCTACAAGTTTGGTTTTTCAAGAGAATTGGTGATAGACCAAAGCTCCAAACTCACCTCTAATACGATCAAGGGAATCATGAAACAACATCACATCTAACACCAGAGGTCTACTCCATAACACCCTTAAGAAAATGGACAAGTAAAGGTGACTAATAGAGAATTAGTGAGAACTCTCGTAACCATCCCTCCCACAGTTACCCAATTTCACTGGTCTGCCAAGGTAAACATGAGATGAAGAGTCACTATGACATGACCCAACCCCCAAGCTTCATTTATTGATGTGGGGCTGACAACTAAAACTCATTGACCAAAAAATGACATCCTATAGGGATTACAGGACACTCAGGGGTCAAAGGACCACCCCAGTTTACCAAACCATAAGCTAAACCTCTTTCTCAGTGACCTAACAACCCAACTGCATCCACAAGCCTACATGAGTATGGTTGTGACCCTCCAACTACATTCACAAGCCTACCTGAGTGTAGTTGTGACATAAACTATTCATTTTAGTGCATGCAGTCCCAAGATCTGAGCCACAATTCAAGGCCAACCTCTAGATCACTACCCATAACTTCTTGAAACTTTTGAGAATGATAAAATACTTGAATAAAATTTCAATCATATAAAACTTAATCAAAGCCTTGACCTAACCAGGCCTAACCATGACATTCATTTCATCAAACATATGGTGAACATGTAATCTACATGTCCTGAATGTATATCAAAACATAGGAGTTTGAAACTTATATGAGAATCACCAAGAAGGTCTAATTCCCTCCCATAATAGCTGCAAAAAAACTTATTAGCCCATGCATTCATTAACAATCAAATACTTAAAAAAGTCTAAATAAGACATAACATAGAGTACATTGCAAATCCATTCTTTGATCTGAATTGGATCATTATATTATTTTTCATCCATCTTGATGCATTTGGAGTGGAAAAAGTGGAGGAATTAGCTCAGGGGACTATTTTTACGGGCAAGACATAGTTTGGTGGAACGGGGTCAGAAACCTTCCAGGAGTTTTTTGAGTCATTAAACATCATTTTGGGGGGTAAAACTCTATTGCCTTAGTGCAGAACATTCTACACATAGAGATCTTTCTAAGGGTGCAAGAAGCACATCAATCAGAGTTTGCATGCAAAATTTATGTCACTCAGAAGTTGACCTTCATGTTTTCACACCTATAGTTCATGAGGATGCCACCTCAGCCCCCATTATTCATGGAAAAGGGGCTAATGACATGTCTATGATGTAAAAGGCTCTAGAAGAGCCTATTTTATAATTCTAGTTAATAGTTCATATAGTCAAACATAACCACTAGTAAGCTATCGGGTTCTATTATAACCGAGCCACTAGGAGGAAGAGGCATTCCATTCTTTTGAGAGCATTTTGTTCCATATTTGAGCAAAGGTAGTGAGGAGAGATTGGAGGTAGAGCACATATAGATGATATTTCCACTGTAGCATTCCACAGGCCACAAGCATTACTTCTTTGTACCTACAGTCATATTTCAAGACAGAGAAAGAGAGCGAAGGGGCCTGACCTTCCAGCTAGGTTTTCACCCAAAAGGGTTTCCCAAAGAGCATATCTTGTATCTTATATGTGTGTGAGCTTATTTTTTTGTTCTCTACATTTCTGCATAATTTATCTTCACATGCATGCACTAATTACAGTCAAATCTATAAATCATACAATTTAATAATTTGTAGTAGTGTAAAATTTTAGTATTTTAATATACTATTATCATATTTGTTGTGACAAACTGTCCAATGGAATATCCACGATAGTTTACATATCATTTGGTATTAGAGTGGGTTTCTTTGGGTATTTTATGGAGATTCCAGGGATCTAGATTGATGGGGCCGAAAATCGTAAAACCCTAATCATGGGTGACGAATCTGTAAACAAACCTTGTGATCCTACAGAGGTGAGGTTTTTACGGCTCGAACAACAAGTCGCAGATATAAACCACAATGTAAACCTCCTCATGGTGGCCCTTAGGAATAATATGGGGATATTTTGAGAAGATGGGATTTCGAATGCAAAAGAAAAATCAGAAGGGGGATCGAGATATCGAGGAGACACGAAGAACCAGTTGAAGAAAGAACTCAGAAAAGATCAACCTAGTTCAAGTGTCACGGATCAATCCATGGTCAAAATGGAAGTAAAATGTAACAACCCTAGTGAAAAGTTCATGTAATAAAATTTAATAAAGGAAAAATAAGACCATGGGTAAGGGACACTGATTCCAAGCTTAATGCTGGGAAAATATATCCTAGTGGGCATCACTAGATGTGTGTTTTGGCTAAGGAAATTTGGCAAAGGCATTAAAAGGAAAAAAGGAATTTTGGCACATTTATTTATGAAAATAAAGGAAATTAGGAGAAAAGTAAGGTGAAATGTCACAGGTTTCATGTGAGGAGGTAAATAAAGGAAAATAATGGAAAATGAAGAAAATAGATGTCTCATGCATAAAGGGTCTTATGAGGATCAATTCATGGCTTTTGTCAGTTCAAATTTGGAGCTCTCTCATTATTCTCTCTCTCTCTCTCACACTCTCTTGGCCACTTAGAGTTTTCTTGGAGCACTCTAGTTTGGATCAAGGAAATGAAAAGCAAGCAAGGATCAAGGAAAGGAAAGCAGGATCAAGCAGCTTCATTAGGAATACTTGCAGGTAACCTTTTGCAGGTGTAATTTCCTAGCTAGTTTGGACATGCATGGCTTTGCATGTTGGTGAATGGTTCTCTTGTTGTCAATGGCATGGCGTTTTTGAGTTATGACAATGGTTTTTAGCCTAGCCTAACCTTTTTCTAGATGCCATGGTATGTTGGGATGTTTATTCGGTATTAGAACTTTGGAGTTGCTAGATGGATTTCAGAATCTAGGGTAGAGGTTATCTCAAGGTTCACTCCCAAAGGCCTAGGAATCCCTTGACTGGTTTTGGTGTGATACATGGTAAAACCTAAGGGACCAGTCTCGGTTTATGGCCTATTATTCTGGGTTTGGATTGCAGTAAAGCCTGAGAGATAAGGAGATGTAAAATTCCTCAAGGATAGTGATGGATTCCAAATGGCATTCCAAGTTCTATTCGGTTGTGATCAGAGCACCGGTTTTGGTGTGATCATGGTTTGATGAGGGTGGAGGTGGTTTAACCTCTGGATTCCCTTGGTTGTTCTTCGATTGGTTGTTCTATGAGATCCCACATTCATGCTTAGAATATGGCACGGGGGTGACTGGTTGAAAGAGAGATTTGGTTCAGCCATGCCTATGGTCAGGTGGTATGTGGAAGTCCTGAACCTGGTCTGATTTGCCTATGATTAATAAAATTTAAGTTCCCTTACTTTTGCATTGATTTATATGTGGATTTAATGGTTGTCATATCTATGATATTTATATCGTTTTATGCTAGTTATAAGCATGGTTGGATGATTGGTTTGTGTCATTTTTATTTCATATATTAACTTGTAATTGTTAAATGGATGTATGCAAGACCTAATTGATGATGTAGTAGTTCAATGGAGAAGGAGGTGATCCTTCTGGTTATGTTTCATAAGTTTTTTCATTCATTTATGCTCTATCTAGTATCCTAGACATGTAGGTTGCATTGATGCCAAGTGCTTGACATAATGTCAGTCCCGGTTGGGGATGCTCATGCCTAGTCCTTAGGATTATTTTTTATTTATCATCATTTTTATTATGTTTTTAATTAATTATGTAAGTTACAACAAGTTTTGGGCAAAGGCCAGGATTCTAGGCTAGAAAAGTGGCTTAAATCTCGGGGTCGTTGGAACAGAATTGATAATTCTAGTCCATAGACACTGGAAAGAAGCCCTGTGTGAGCAACTTTGGGTTTTTTATTTCTCCCTTGACCATAGCATGAGAGCGAGTATGGCCTAACAGCTACATAATAGCTGTGAGACCCACGGACAGGTTGTATGAGTGGCTGACTTGTCTCTTGAGGGTTTTGTTGATGATGTTGGATGATTGTATGTGATGTTCCATCCATTCCACTTCCTTAAGGTGACATATGAGGTTGAATATGATCATAGTATCATCTCTCCTCATGTTTACCTTGGTTGGCATGGCTACCTTGGGTAAACTAGGGAGGGGGGTGTTACACATTGGTATCAGAGCATGGTTACACTCTCTTTGGGTCATATATGGTGATATAGATATGGGTGAATGTGTTTGTCATGCATGCATGTCAATTGTGTGTGTGGCTCTTATACTTGCATTCCATGTTCTTGTTGCATTACATCATATTTATCATGGTAGTAGTAAGGTTATCATGAGGAATTTGATGTCGTTTTTATGGAATGCATCATCATGAAAATATGACTGGTTATAAAATTATATGAAGATTGATTACATCCTTTTTTGTTGGGTTGCATTCTTGGTTATTTGATTGCATTCATCAATCTTGTAGGTTGATTACAAGAATTGATCTCTTATTCTTGACTATATGTGGTTATGCATATGTGTAGTTAATTAAGCATTGCTTATGCAGGTGGATAGTTGCATAAGGCAATGTGTATAGTGGAGCAATGGTTGTTGTCATGCATGAGGTCATAGCATGCATTGTTGATATGATCTTGCATTGATGACTAGACCCTAGTTAGTATGATGGCTATGCATTGATGCACTTGTTGATATATCTCTATACGTTTTTATGGTTATCTTGTACATGCATCACATTGATTTGATGATCTTGCAGACAAGGTATCCTCCTCGAGTTATGTTAAGGTACGATGATTTATGGTGATTTGGTTTAGCTGGCATAGTATGCCTTGCAGGAAAGAGATCAAATAGTTAGCAAGGTGGTAGACTACATAGAATCTCCCTATGAATCAAACGAGCAACGTGGTGTGGGGCACTCTTATGAATTGGAAAAAACCTTGAGAAGCCTAAAGGAAGAAATAAGGAATTGCAAACAAGGCAATGACAAAATCATGTAGGCACAAGAGAAATAAGCAGAGGTGAATGTGATATTACTTTAGAGTTTGTCATATTTGCAGCGACAGTGACCTCTTCGAATCAGCCATGGACACGAGGATAGAAATAATGGGCCATATGGTAGCAGGTCTCGTAGTATACATAGGTCAGATAGATTTGACACTATTAGAGATGGTGGGATGTTGGACACTCAGAATAGGAGGGGTGACAGACACAAGTATTACTCTAGTACTGGTTCTGATAGACATAATCATTAGCATTCGTACATGAGGAATGATAGGGGATACTTGCCAGATGAGTTCAAGAAGGAAAATCCACCTACCTTTTATGGAGAGATGAATAAATCACAAGATGTGGAGACTTAGTTTCTTGGCAAGAGGAAATTTTTTAGATTGCATGATTACTTAGAAAACATGAAAGCAAGGATTTCCCTTTTCAGTCTCAAAGGTAAAGCGGATATTTGGTGGGAAGACATGAAGAATGTCAAGGACATACATGAGAATGATTTGACTTGGAATGTATTTGAAAGGCTCTTCAAGAAAAAGTACTTATCTGAGAGGTATTATAATGACATAGCCAAGGATTTTTGTTTTATGATAGATGAGGAGTATACTAGCATATTTTTGTAGTTGTTAAGATATGTGCCTTACCTTAGAGAGGAGAAGGCCAAGGTTCAGAGATTCATCAATGGATTTCTAGTTGCATACAGAGACCGGATTGAGTTTGATGAGCCTAGATCGTTGGAGGAGGCCATATGAAATTTGAAGCATTATTATGAGCAGTTGAAGCGAAAAGTTGAGCCAAATAATGAATTGAAAAGAAATGAGAAATATAAAGGAAAATGGACACAAAATCAAGGAAGACCTCAAGATGAAAGTGAGAAAGATAGTGTAGTTCCTTACAAGAGATTCAATACAGTTGAGAAGGGACATGGAGAGCAACAGGATAGAGGCGGTGGTAGGGAACCATTACAGTGTTACATATGTGGTAAGGGTCATCATAAGATGGATTGTTCGCAGTATCATAGTGGTGGTAGACCCCAGATCTATAGTGCTCAGAAGGTGCATACAGTTGGTGGTGTTGGTCATATCATTCCTTGAATTTATGTAGTTGTGGACAACAGGAAGGCGATCATCAGGCATCGATCATTGAGATGGACAGTAAGCTTTGTGATCAAGTTGCTTCTATTTTGATTGATCATAGATAGAACTACAAGTATATTAATCCTAACCTAGTGGATAAGTGTGGTTTGAGAAAAGAAGTGCATGTAAAATCTTGGTTGGTATAGTTGGCTACAAGTACAAAGAAGCGAGTTCACCATTGGGTACGAACTTGTGCATTTGAGTTAAATGATATGCCTACAGTAACACATTTGAATGTATTGGTAGGGAACCATTGCAGTGTTGCATATGTGGTAAGGATCATCATAAGAGGGATTGTTCACAGTATCATAGTGGTGGCAGACCCTAAATCTATAGTGCTCAGGAGGTGCATACAGTTGGTGGTGTTGGTCATATCATTCCTTGAATTTATGCAGTTGTGGACAACAGGAAGATCATCATCAAGCATCAATCATTGAGATGGATGGTAAGATTTGTGATCAAGTTATTTCTATTTTGATTGATCCTAGATCTAACTATAGTTATATTAATCCTAACATAGTGGATAAGTGTGGTTTGAGAAAATAAGTGCATGCAGAATCTTGGTTGGTACAATTGGCTACAGGTACAAAGAAGCGAGTTCACCATTGGGTATGAGCTTGTGCATTTGAGTTAAATGATATGCCTATAGTAATGCATTTGAATGTATTTCCATTAGGTTCATATAGTATTCTTTTGGGTATGGATTGGCTATACCTTCATAGAACCAAAGTGGATTTCTTCGACAAGGACATTGAGTGTGTGGATGATAGTGGGGAAAAGAAGACCTTGCAGGGAAATAAGAAGCCTACATAAGTGAGGATGGTTACCACTATGTAGGCTAAGCGTAGTTGCAGAAAAGGTTGTGTAATGTTTGTAGTACACATTTGCAGTGACAAGGGTAAGTAGGTTGAGGATGTCTATGTGTTGAGCAGGTACCTAGTTTTGCAGCAATTTCATGATGTGTTTCTAGAGGACATTGCAAAGTTTCCACCTCACAGGGAAGTAGATTTCTCTAGTGAGTTAGCGCCAAAGCCAGCTCCAACATCGAAAGAAACTTACATGATGAGCACACCTGAGTTAGTATAGTTGAGTTGTGGCTGAAGGAAATGTTGGACAAAGGATACATCAAATCCAGTGTATCACCTTGGGGCACACCAGTGTTGTTCATAAAGAATAAAAATGGTACTCTTAGCCCTTCCTTCCAATTCATGGTGTAATGAATAGGGTGTTAAGGATAACAGATAGGGTCAAGGGCCTTCGATGGGTGATTCGATTTCGAAGGAAGCATGAAAGGTCTTGTCGGAGGGAAGGTTCAATCAGCAGTCAAGGGAGAGTCAGTCATAAAGTGATTCGTCGGAGAGAAGCAGGAAGGCAGTCAATATAGAAGCATGAAAGTTCTAAGTGGGAAGTTGGTTCCTAAATAGGTAGGTTAGTTGGCTGGCTGCATTGATTACAGGCAGCTAAATAAGGTAAAAATCGAGAATAGGTACCATTTTCTGAGGATTGATGATTTGTTTGATGAGAGAAAGGGAGTAGTAGTGTTCTCTAAGATCAAATTGAGATTAGGATACCATTAGGTATGCATCAAGGAATAGGATATCTTCAAGACTGCATTCAAGAAGAACATGTCGAACATTTAGCAGCAGTGTTAAGATTGTTAAAAGAGCATTAGTTGTATGCTAATCTTAGCAAGTGAAACTTCTTTCAGACTGAGGTACATTACTTGGGGCATGTTGTCTCCAAGGACAACATAGCAATTCATCTAGAAAAGATAAGGGCCATCATGGAATTGGAAACTCCTAAGAATGTAGATGAGGTGAGATCATTCATGGGATTGTCAGGTTACTATAGGAGGCTCATCAAGAACTTTTCATGCATTTCATCTCATATCACATCATTGCAGTGGAAAGGTAATTATTTTGAATGGATGGAGGAATGTGAAGATAGTGTTGAGCAGCTTAAGTAGCTATTGACACATGCACCAATGCTAAAATTGTGGATCCAAACGTGGAGTTTGTAGTGTGTATAGATGCTTGCAAGAGGGGACTTGGTGGAGTTATCATCCAAGAAGGACAAGTAGTGTGCTATGAGTCACAAAAATTGAATGAGCATGAGCAGAACTATCCAACACATGATCTTGAACTAGAATCAATTATACATGCATTGAATATGTGGAGACATTATCTTTTGGGTAAGAGGTTTACAGTGATGAGCGATCACAGTGGGTTGAGGTATTTGTTTGACCAGCCAAATCTAAATGCCAGGCAAGCTAGATGGTTGGATACCCTTAGTGAGTTTGACTTTGAGATCAGATACATCATAGGGAAGGAGAATCGATTTGTAGATGCTCTTAGCAGGAAGGTATAGGTAAATCATATAGAAGACATAAGCTCCTATGGGATAGAGTTACATGAGATGATCTTGCAGGTAGGATAGTGAGATGACAAATACATGGAGATCATGAACAGATTATAGCAGAGTACAGGCACATGTACAAGTACATGTATAGGGGATAGGGATGCATACTATCATCTCGCGGTAGATGGATTGGTGAGGTTTCAAGATAGGATCTATGTGCCAAATCGCAGTGAGCTCAAGAAGCTTATCTTGAGGGAGTTTCATGTGAAATTGTATTCGAGGCATCCAATATATTAGAAGAAATTGATGGTGGTGAAGAAGTTTTATTATTAGCTAAATCTAAAGAAGGAAGTGGCATAGTTCGTGGCTAGATGTTTAGACTATCAGCATGTAAAGGCGAAATGCAAGCATCCATGTGGTTTACTACAACCTATTGCAATTCTTGGAAATGGGAGGTCCTTTCCATAGATTTCATCACAGGTCTTCCGAGGATAGTGAGGTAGCATGATTCTATTATGGTCATGGTTGCCAGTTTGAGAAAGGTAACTCACTTCATTCTGGTGAAGACTACATATTCATCCAATGAGGTAGAACAGTTGTTTATCAAAGAAATAATGTGACTACATGGTGTTCCAAAGAAGATTGTGGCAGACAGGGATGCAAAGTTCACTTCCAAGTTTTGGAAGGAGCTATTTGCAGACTTGGGTACAGAGTTGGTCAGATAGAGAGGGTCAACAACATCTTAGAGGTTATGCTGAGGATGTATGTGATGCACCAACAGAGGAAATGGGAGAAGGTTCTTCCACTGGTGAAATTTTCATACAATAATGGTTATCAGGAGTCCTTGAGGATGAGTCCTTTCGAGGCATTGTATGGACGAAGTTGTAACACTCCCATTAGCTTGAGTGATCCACTAAACATGGTACTTATTGGATAGGACATGTTAATGGACATGGAGCAAGAAATGTAGATTACAAAGAAGAATCTCAAGGTAGCATAAGATAGATAAAAGAGTTATGCATATCAGAAGAGGGCGTTCAAAAAGTTTCAAATTGGGGAGCATGTGTATTTGTGCATAAAACCCAAGAAAAGCTCTTTGAGGATTGGTTCATGTGCCAAGTTGGCACCATGGAATTGCAGGCCTTTTGAAATCCTTGAGAGGATTGAACTAGTGGAATATTGACTTGCACTACTTCCAACATTGAAATTCCATGATGTTTCCATATTTCATTGCTTAATAAGTATATAAAGGATGTTGATCATGTTATTGATTGGTCTGTATTGTAGGCAGATCAAGAAGGAGAGCTCCAATAGTAGCATTAGTGAATATTGCAGTGGAAACATCTCATGCTCAGGAACATAGCCATAGAGTAAGTTAAAGTGTAGTAGAAGTACTTTGGCCCTAAAGGAGCTACATGGGATATGGTGGATCATATGCGGGCCCTATATCCTTCATTGTTTTCCCATTGAGGCAAAGCCATTTTGGTTTGATGTTGGTTTATGCTTGGCATATGTTTTGTTGATGTTTATATATTTGAATATGTATATGTATATGGATATAAATACAACCATGAGCTAAGTTATAAAGCTCCAATAAGTGGTATGGTTATTATCTTGTCATGTTGTCATAATGTTTTTCTTTTGAGCAGGTTCTTCATTGTAAATACTACAATGAGATAATTTATAAAGCTTCATAGGCAATATGTTTTATTTTCAGTAGTTTTGTTGAGGTTTTGGTGTGGTTTAACACTGAGGATGGAGTTCCCCAAGGCGGGGAGGGTTCTATAACATCTCTGGTGAAAATTTCATGTAATAAAAGTTAATAAAGGAAAAATAAGGCCATGGGTAAGGGACAATGATTCCAAGTTTAATGTTATGAAAATATATCCTAGTGGGCATCACTGGATGTGTGTTTTAGCTAAGGAAAATTGTGAAATGCTAAGGAAAAGGCATTAAAAGGAAAAAAAGGCATTTTTTCACATTTATTTATGAAAATAAAGGAAATTAGGAGAAAAGTAAGGTGAAAGGTCACAAGTTTCATGTGAGGAGGAAAATGAAGGAAAATAATGGAAAATGAAGAGAGAAGAGGCCTCATGCATAAAAAGGCTTCTAAGGATCAGTTCATGACTTTTGTCAGTTCAAGTTTGGAGCTCTCTCATTATTCTTTCTCTCTCACTCACTCTCTTGGTCACTTATATTTTTCTTAGATCACTCTAGTTTGGAGAAAGGAAAGGAAAAGCAAGTAAGGATCAAGGAAAGGAAAGCATGATCACACAACTTCAGTAGGAATACTTGCAAGTAACCTTTTGCAGGTGTGATTTAATAGCTAGTTTGGATATGCATGGCTTCTCATGTTGGTGTATGGTTCTCTTGTTGTCAATGGCAAGGTTTTGTCAGGTTATGACAATGGTCTTCAGCCTATCCTAGCCTTTTTCTAGATAACATGGTAGGTTTGTATTTTTGTTTTGGTTTTATAACTTTGGAATTGTCGGATGGATTTCGAAATCCAGGGTGGAGGTGGTCTCAAGGTTCCTTCCAAAAGGCCTAGGAATCCCTTGACTTGTTTTGGTGGGATACATGGTAAATCTTGAGGGAGCAGTCTTGGTTTAGGGCCTAGTGATCCAGGTTTGGATTGCACAAGGAGACAGAAAAAAATTTCAAGGATAGTGATGGATTCCGAATGGAATTCCAAGTTCTGTTCAGTTGTGATTGGAGCATCGGTTTTGGTGTGATCACGATTTGATGAGGGTTGAGGTGGCTTAACCTCTGGATTCCCTTGGTTGTTCTTGGATTGGTTTTTCTATGATATCCCACATTCAAGCGTGGAATATGGCATGGGGTTGACTGGTTGAAAGAGACATTTGGTTCAGCCCTGTCTATGGTCGAATGGTACATGGAAGTCTCGAACCTGGTCTGATTTGTCTATGATTAATAAAATCTAAGTTCTCTTACTTTTGCACTAATTTATATGTGGATTTAATGGTTGTCATAACTCTGATATTTATATGGTTTTATGCTAGTTATAAGCATGGTTGAATGGCTAGTTCATGTCATTTTTATTTCATATATTTACTTGTAATTGTTAAATGGATGGATGCAAGACCTAATTGATGATGTAGTAGTTCAATGGAGAAGAAGGTGATCCTTCTAGTTATGTTTCATAAGTTGTTTCAATCATTTATGCTTTGTCTTGTATCCTAGACCTATAGAGTGTATTGATGCCAAGTGTTTGACAGAATGTCAGTCCCAGTTGGGGATGCTCAGGCGTAGTCCTAAGGGTGATTTTTTATTGATCAGCATTGTTATTATGTTTTTAACTAATTCTAGAAGTTACAACAAGTTATGGGAAAAGGCTAGGATTCTTGGCTAAAAATTGGCTTAAATCTTAGGTTCGTTGGCACAAAATTGGCAATTCTAGTCCACAATCACTAGCAAGCAGGCCTTACGAGCGAATTTCAGTTTCCGGTTGCTCCCTTTCCCATAGCATGAGAGAGACTACGGCCTAAGAGATACAGAATAGTAGTGGGACCTAGGGACAAGCTGTCTAAGTGGTTGACTTGTCTCTTGAGGGTTTTTTTGATGATGTTGGATGACTATACATGATGTTTCTTCGATTCCACTTCCTCAAGGTGACATAGGAGGTTGAATCTGATTGTACTAGTATCTATCCTCATGTTTGCCCTGGTTGGCATGGTTACCTTGGGTAGACTTGGGAGGGGGTGTTACACAAAAATCAATATTAAGTCATACCATGGCAAGATCGATGCTCTGAAGCTGAACCACTGGTTGTAGCAATTAGAATTTTATCTCATCATCCATTAGATTAAGGAAGGACAAAAGATCCAATTTGCACGGCTGAAATTAGAGGGTCATGCACTGACTTGGTGGGAGATCCACACGAAAACTCTGAGATTGGAGGGAGAGCCTCTAGTGACTAAGTGGGAGGATTTCATAACCCTCATTAAGTCACAATTTTATCTCATTGGATACATGGAAGACCAGTGGATCTGGAGGCATATTTTTAGGCAAAAGTCAGGCGAAATCATGGAGAAGTACAACACAAAATTCAGAAAGATGGCTATAATGTTGGGTATCTCTCCAAAGAACCCAAGTGTACTCCTTAATTATTTTGGGGATCTGCACCACCATCTGGATGAGAAAGTGATGTTGTTCAAGCCCAAATCGGTGGACGAGGCTTGTGTATATGCACAATACCTATAGAACATAGACCTAAAAAGAGCACAATCAAGTGGATCGAAGAAGGAGAAACATGAATCTTCTAAGGAGGGGAAGAAGAAGAAAAAACTGAGGAAAAGATAAAAATACGACAACCACAACACACCAGTAAAAATATCCTAGAAACCACTACAACCACTGCAACATTAATGTTCATACGGAGGAGAAGTGTTGGAAGTTGCATTCAAAGTTAAACCCAAAGAACAAGAAGAAACATAATAAGAAGAAGAATCTCATCGCACTGATTTGAGAAACCACATTGAAAGAAGTTCAGACGTTGATGAGAATATCATTTGTACATCAGTGTAGAAGGAGGTGAATATGAGTAGCCTTCAGCAACAGGAAGAGAAAGAAATGACCAAATTCTTCCATATAAAGATACAGGTTAAGAGACAAATATCGATGCTATGTTTGACTCAAGATCGAAGGTGAATCTCATTGCAGCAAAATTGGTCAAGAAGTTGGGTTTCAAAGTTTGTGATCATCCATTGATACCATATCCACTGGGATGGGTAAATAAGGATGCAAAGCTTAAGGTAACAGAAGAATGAAAATTCAAATTTTTTACTAGTACTAATTTTATTGATGAAGTATATCTAAATGTGGTTCCCCTTGATGTATGTGGAGTTGTGTTTGGGAGTCCATACATGTACACATGTGATGAAATATTCATGAGGAGAGATAACCAGTATCATCTCATCAAGGATGGAAAATTGTTCATCATAAACACACACAAAGGCAAGTCAAAAATTTCACTAGTAAGTGCCAACCAAGCCAAGAAATTGATCAGTTCCAATAAGAAGCATGTTTTATTGTTTTTAAGAGAAATTGAGTCTGAAGGGGAGTCAATAAGAGGAAAGGCATCCCTAGAGGGGTGTACTAAGAAATAGAAACACAAAAATTGGATTAGATTTTACATGCATACAAGGATGTGTTCCAAGAGCCTAAAGGGTTACCATCTAAGAGAGAAGTGGAGCATGAGATCCAGCTATTGCCAGACTCCCCATTGCCAAATATTAGGTTGTATAAGAAATCGGTCATAGAAGCAAGTGAGGTGAAGAAACAATTGTAGCAACTACTGGAACAGGGTGTCATTCGATCGAGTACATCACCATGTGGGTCACCCATCATCATTGTTCCAAAGAAGGATGGGACTTAGTGGATGTGTATAGATTACAAGACACTGAATAAAATCATGCTCAAGAATAGATACCCCCTGCCCTAGATAGACGATCTGCTAGATCAATTGCAACAAGTAAAGTATTTCACCATGCTAGACTTGAAGTCTGGATATCACTAAGTTCGAGTCAAAGAAGAAGGTACATGGAAGACTGTCTTCAAAACTAGTAAAGGCTTGTATGAGTGGTTAGTTATTCCATTTGGTCTATGTAATGCACCAGCCACATTTATGAGATTAATGAATGATGTATTGCACCCTTTTATAGATTAATTTGTTATTTTCCATCTGGATGATATACTAGTGCATAGTGCTACCTCGAAGGAGCATATTTGAAATTTGACGTAGGTGCTGGAAACATTGAAGCACCAACTGCTAGCAAATATCAAGAAGTGCAAGTTTGCATAGTAGTCATTGGTGTATTTGGGGTATGTGATCAGTGGAGGAGAGCTTAAGATAGATCCTTCCAATATGGAGGCCATCATGAAATGGTCGGTGCCTACTAATGTTTCTGAGGTTGAGAGTTTCATTGGAGTAGCATTATACCTAAGGAAATTCATAGACTCATCTTTAGCGGTAAAAGCACTGCTCCACACCATAACAGTAAGTGGCAAGAGTTTCCAGTGTGAAAAAGGTGAGCAGAAGTCTTTCAAGGAGCTGAAGAAGAAGATCAGTCGAGCACCAGTTCTGGAATTACCAAACTTTTAGTGGCACTTTGAAGTGGATACATATACGAGTGGGTATGCTATGGGAGTTGTCTTGATACAAGGAGAGAGGCTCATTTGCTACCATTCTGAAGTATTTAATGGGGAAGTTCTTAACTACCCTACCTACAATAAGGATCTTTATGCCATGGTGCAAGATGTGAAGAAGTGGAAGCACTATCTAATGGGAAAGGAGATAATAATCCACATATATCACCAGCTGTTACAGTACTTGCAGGCCCAGAGTAAGCTACAGCAGACCTGGCATTATAATTGGATGTGGTGTTTACAACAGCTTCATTTGGTGATCAAGTATAAGAAGGGAAGCACAGACAAGTTGGCCGATATGCTTTCAAGGCCACCCACATCAAATATTATAGCTTTGGGGACTCTTATGCACATGGAGCCATTCACTCATGATTCATACAAAGAGGCATATTGTGAAGTAGGTAATGTTCCCTCTTCGAACATAGGCAACTCCTCTAGCCCTAGAGCTGGTCTAGTCACAGCAAGAGAAATACAACAACTAATTCCTTAAATAATCATCGTTGAAAGAGCCTACCTTATTCCGGTGTTCGATGTTGTCTTCATTACATTTCTCCAGCCATCATTTTCTTCTCCTTGATGAATGATTCACCTGAAACAACACAATAGAACAATGAAACACATAATGGAGCACAACAATGAACTATTCACTTATAGATTCAAGGAACCATAAACTATCAAATATATTTCATACACGATATAGGAAATAACCATTGATTGTATTAATATGAGAAAAAGTAAAGCTTACAACCATGCCTTGACATTTCAAGCTTCCTTGAAGGGTTGAGTGAGTATTTCTCCACAAGCATTCACTCTCAAAAGGTCTCCCAAAAAGGTTGATGACTCTCTCTCTCACCCAAAAGCACTAATTTAAGGCTAAGGCAATCCACAACCAATTGCTAGACTATTAGCAATTCACACTGCAAACTATTAATCCAACACCAAGAACTAGCTAATTTGCTCACTACCAAAAAACTAACTGATCATAGTCATAGAGGATGCTTTTGTAAGAGGATGATCCTCCAAAAATGAAGGAGAGGAAGCTTATCTTCATGGGATGTTACTCAAAAGGTGGAACCACCATCTCAAATGAGGAAAGGCAAAATTCCTTGACCCAACAACCAGTTTGAGAACCACCCAGAAGCATTTTGTTTGAACTAATTTTCCATATCTAGGTTGTCACGAGTCAACCATTAAGACTCAGAGACGAAATCACGAGGCAACAATGTGTTTAGAGCTATCGTCGCAAGTAGGATACTGATGACTTGTGACGATCCCTAAAATCTGACCATCATAAAGAACATATGTACTCTTGTGATGGTGTCGCGAGGTTCTGGTTCACTTTGGTCCATTGTCGCATATAGGATATTAATGTCCTGTGATGATCTTGAAACATAGGTTGAAAGGTCGACTTCAGGATTAATGAGCATGGTTGATCTTCTCAAGTGATATGGCAGATGTGGACACATATTTTGATGTATGACACAAAACATATGCCATTCAGGGACCGACTCTCTACCCAAGATCAGGGGATGCAGGGTCGGTGACAAAATACTATGTAATAGATGCCCCCTAAAGCATGAAGGCCAAGAGAGTGGGAGGGGTGAAATGCTTTATGAAATCATAACTGAACCGGAACACCATTGCAGAGAACCTACAGACATAAGTACAACTAAAATCTCTAATAGGGAAAGAAATACATGTAGTCAAGGTATGGGTGCATCCATCCAAAAGACAAATAGAACTAGTCGGTGGTATGGACACAACCATCCAGTCGAAAGGACCATATGAAAACACAGGTATGGTCGTAGCCATCCAAAAAGACTCAGGCATGGTCGCAGCCGTCCAAATAAAATTCATGTATGCAATCATGAACCAATCCATGCAACCAGAACTTATGTAAGCTGAGTCCTAGGTATTGAAGCCAACCCAATCATAGCACAATTTCTAATATGTGAATAAATGTGTCAAGGTCGAACATACTAGAAAATCACTTGATTATTGGCCAATGATGTGAACCATTAACAAGCGCGAGAGAGACCACCAGTAATGTCAATGGTTCTCAAGGTACTGCTAGTACAATCCACAAAGTGTGAAAAATGATTTGGAGTCAAACACTTATGGGATCACCTAATCGAAGACCAATGATGTAAGTCTGTCATCAAATGTGAAGAACTTTCCATTATGGCATGCAAGCTCTAAGGTACCCAAAAGGAGTCTCTAGATCAACTTCCTGGATAATGAGCTGATGTCGAAAAGAAGCGATCCATTGCAGGAGGGTCATAATGTTTCCCACATCAACGACACAAGACAAGGGAACAAGATGAAGATGGATGAAACAGAGAATCAGAGGAGGATGTAAGGGTGTAAACTGCAGAAGGATTAAACTCTTGAACATATCGGCAACACGACACCAGAATGTGGTAGCACTTTGGTACTAAGGGATCGACGATCATACAGAACAACATGGATCGAATGGAATGAGGCAAAATGAAGAACCCAAATCCTGGAAGGCCAATGATGAAGTGAGGATGTCCCAAACTCGACGAGAAGAAAAAGTGTTGATGTTCAAGAGCAACAAGCTATTGTAGGTAACCAACGGAAAATATCCAAATTTTCACCCACCATTGCTAGCAAGTACCCCAATTATTTTTGAAAAACAAGCTTGAAGGGGATATCATATGATTGAAATATAAGTTTTTCCATCGGAAAAATCCAACCTAGTGAAATTTTAATGAGCCCTAGGGAGGAGAAGCTCGGGTCTCATCATGGTGATGAGTCCAATGTTGTCAAGCTTTAATGAGTCCGACATAGGTAAAACTTGGAGTCTTTTTCATGTTTAGAGAGTTTGAAAAGGATATGGAAAAGAAAATTCTAGATGGGCCCTTTTTGTAAGTTTGTGTCTCTCAAGCCCGAAAAGGTATAAAATGATACTCGAGAGAACCACTTCACCATTTCAGTAAAGGAGTACTTTTCATAAATAGTGCCTCCAGCCCGAAAAAGTAAAAAACTTACTGGGGACACGACATTTCATAACCATTAACAAACTCAAAACGACAAGGGATCGGCAACCTTTTCACATTTCAAGAGTTAGAAAAGAGCGTAAAGTTGACTCGAAAAGGGATTTTTGGTACTACTTGAGTATATAATTCAGCATCGATCGTCACCAATGCTTAGAACACCTATCACTGCACAAGGAAATTCAAGCATAAGACTTGGTTTACAAAAATACATGACTAATGCTCAAAACCAAAACTCTAGAAAACCTAGAATTTTGAACAAAAGGGCTATAAAAGAGACATTAGGGTAAAAAAAAATCACCTTGTGTTTTTTACTGTGGTAAAAAAACTTCAAAACTTGTGTACCTGTGAAACTGAACGATAGATTCTAGGAAACTCAATAGTCCATTGTTGCTCGTGTTTCCTCTAGGTAAATACCGCATCCATATATTTGTTTGTCCATGAAATTTAAATACAATTTCATGTTTTAGACCAGTATTTGAAGAGGTTTTTTGAACAAAAATTATGCCTCGATAATTGCAGATTTCCCCCTCAGGGTTGCGACAACCAAGAAATTTGCACGAGCCAAAATCGGGATTGTCACAAGAAAGTGATGTACATCTGTGACAAACCAAAATTTGTGAACTATGCAAATCGGCCCGTTGTAGCTATTTTAAGAATAGCTGCATTGAGCATCGGAACCAAAAATACTTCATTTTTAGACAATTTTAAGATATGAAAATTATTGAATGGCTTGTAATAAAAGATGTTGGTGCATGCGGGGGTACAAAATGGCTTTCTCTTGGCAGGAACACACTCACAATGATGATGATGAGATGGGGGCAATCATTCCCCATAGCCATAATATCCTACAGAACTATGGGCTATTAAAATTCTTCTTAACACCACTTCTGAGAGCTCAACTGGATCTCTTGGAGTACCTTATCCGAGCATGGAATCCAACAGAGGGAAAATTTATCATTCGTGGGCAAGAAATCAAATTTGATGCCATAGATATCTATTTTTTGACTGGATTGTCACAGCGAGGGGAGAGACCTCGCATGATGGGTACTCGAGTTACTGGAGACTCGCTAGACACTCTTATTCCAAGAGTGTGCCCAAGGGCACGGAAATCATCCACCAATGGGAAACTGTAACCTCGATGAATGATTTGTCATTACGGGTTTTTCTATTCACTATCACTAGGGAAACTAGATCCCAAGCCCAGCATGAGGCAACTAAAACTCAGCTGCAGTTAGCCTCAAACCGGCTAAATCCCACTATGTTTGACTCAGCGAAGGCCGTGTCTCTTAACATGAAGAGACAATTGACCAAATGCCATAATGTGAGACAAAACAGTTTGGTTATGGCTCGATCTTGGTACTACTCATGCTGGAGTGAGTACCGATCCTTCAGCTATAGGACATCCAGGTGGGGTGGCGAGGACCACAAGAGACTCGAATTACTCAGTGGGCTCTTGTAATGCAACGAGGAGGCGGTGGCCAGCCAGTGTCATGGGGTCCTGAATTTATCGAGTGGATAAACAATCAGCAAGTTGTAGTCGAGGATTGAC
Organism: Pinus taeda; assembly: GCA_000404065.3. Lineage (NCBI taxonomy): Eukaryota > Viridiplantae > Streptophyta > Pinopsida > Pinales > Pinaceae > Pinus > Pinus taeda. The sequence goes on along the minus strand of APFE031171536.1, from coordinate 88,003 downwards.
CATATGCTAGGATGGACTTCAGAGGTGACCTAGATATGTTGCTTCCTCTTGGAGAACAGTGGGATGAGAGAGGTAAAATACTCAATTTGACCGACAAACATTTTTGTAATTTTATTTTTGTTGTTTTTGGATTTTAAATATACATGCCCTAATCATTATGTTCAATTCTTTCCATATGTTGGACTTGAGATACCTGTAGGTCTCACTCCTACTGCCCGAAGGACTACCAGAGAATTTCATTTACCACCTCCAGGTGGAGATGCTGAGGAGGAGATAGCTCGAAACCTAGAGGGCTTGAATAAGGGGATCCCAAATTACAGAGGATTCGAAGAGATCCCCAGACAGTACCAACGACACACCGCGGGTGTGTCAAATAGGATACACAAGTTGCTTAAACGGGTGGTCCAAGCAATAGTTTGCTATAGAGAGCATCATCCATAGTAGACTTCTAGGTTTTGTTTTCTACAAATTTTGAGAGACAAGTGTCTCGCGATGTAACTTGAGCGCACATATTTTTTGGACATATACATATATTTTTTGAGCACCATGGTGTGCAACACATGATATGCATCTATCTATGTTTGACTATCTCTTCTTATTATGTTTGAATGCTTGTCTATGAGTTATAATTTGTGTGAATATCTAAATACATAATTCACTAATGCATCAGTCAATATACATAACATCTACATAAAAGACAAAGGACATAATAAGCAAGAAATCACTTGACACACCAAACCAAAATTGGTACATCGGCGCATGGGTTCATTTTTACACAAGCTCGAACCATGAAGAACTATGCGTGGATTCGGTTTCATTGTTTACACAAGCTTGAAATGAAAAACTATGCTTGAATAAGGCTAACATGCCCCCAACATAATGATCCAATTGAGGTACATGCCCCCCAAAGCTTCATTGCATTCAATGAGGTGGATGTAATGAAGGTTCAATTACGAAAGCCAGGAAAGACTTGATTGGGATTTGACGAGATCTTAATCAAAGACTCGATTAGGAAAAGGGAGTTGTTTCATTTTTTAACAAGGTTGACACAATGAAAGAACTATCCTAAAGATATTTGTTTTAATTTTGAATAAGGTCAACACAAGACTAGGAACTCTCCTCAGACTTCTTGTTTTAGTTTTTAAACGAGGTTGACACAAGACCGAGAACTTTCCTCAAGACTTTGATTCATTTTTTAACAAGATTGACACAATATTGGGAACTATGCTTCATACTCCTTGTTTCATTTATTAACGAGGTTGACACAAGATCATGAACTATCCTCAAACCCTTGTTTCATTTTTTAAGGAGCTTGACACAAGACAAAAACTATGTTCATCACCACTTGTTTCATTTTTTTAACGAGGTTGACACAAGAACAAACTATCCTTGGGACTCCTTGTTTCATTTTTTAATGATGTCGACACAAGAAAAGAATAATCCTCGGGCGACTCCTTGTTTCATTTTTTAACTAGGTTGACACAAGAAACGAACTGTCCTTGAGACTCCTTGTTTCATTTTTTAACGAGGTTGACACAAGAAACGAACCATCCTTGGGACTCATTGTTTCATTTTTTTAATGAGGTTGACACAAGAAACAAACCATCCTTGGTACTCCACATAATTGACCTGTGGAGGGGGTAGCCACATAATTGACCTGTGGAGGGGAAGGTATTGCTGGAAAAAAAGAACTGATAGGGGATGACGATTGTACAGGAGGTACCTGGTGACCAAAGAACAATAATTGATCTATATTCACAATTCTTCCATCACGTGGAAAACAAACCACACGGAAAAGTGAAGAAACAAGAGCCCCCATGACATAAATATAGTCACGGCCAAGGAGAAGACTAAAATCCAATGCACCTTGGACAACCATCACGTCTATATAGATGGTTTTACCTCCCAAAGTAACAGGGAACCTCGGAAGGATCCCTAAAGGATGACTAGTTCCTTCGTCGAAAGCCAACAGATTCTAGGTGACAGGCACAAGTTGTGGGGACCCCAAATCTTGCCAAGTAGTGGAAGGCATGAGGCTAACTGACTTACCCTCATCCAATAAAGTGCCAAGTACCACCATATTATAGACATGCATGGTGATATGGAAAGGCACATAAGATGGAAGGTAGAATGCAGTCAAGTGACTCCAGTGGAAGGAAACGACAAAACTACTTGGTTTAGGAATCATATGATTGCCCCATGCTCTGCAGGAATCGAAGAAGGAATCTCTTGATCAGATGAGACAGGAGGGTCACTCTTTGATTCAGGAGAATCTGATGAGATGAGAAGAACATTAGCAGTATGATCATTATGCTCTTCACGAATAGAGTGAACAACTAGTGGCAAAACCAAGTCGTCACTCTCTTCGACCAATGGTTGGTCGAGAATAGACATAACACAGTCAGGCTCAGGAAGAGCAAGGTGGGCAAGAGGTGAATCCAAGTCAATCTCTTTTTCAACCAAGAGAGGGTCAAAAGAAAGCATTTGATAACCAACTAGAAGTTGGGGTGGAGGAGTTGTAAGAGTTTCTAAAATGGTGGAAACTTTATCCATGAGCGGACAAAGGTGAAGGAGATGTTTGCCTTCACATGACTTACAGGGGAATCTAATCTTCCCTTTCTTCTTACCACTTCCAGTTGAGGGTGTAACATCGACATGAGCTTAAGAGGACGATGGGGGATGAGCTAGATTGTGAGACCATACTTCTAAGATGCTAGGAATACCAGGACAATCACGAAGAAAATGGTCACCCTTGTACAACTTACATGGAAATTTAACCTTCCATGGAGGATCAAAAGGTTTTTCGACTGGAGGTGCACTCTTAGAAATAGTTGCACGGGTGGCCTTTGGCTTATCTAACTTCTTCTTCTTCATCTTCCTCTTCTTCTTCTTAGCCTCCTGGTTACTAGATTTAGAACTTTCACCAGGGGAAGTAGGAGAGGAAGGTGAAGAAATAGGGGAAGAAGTTGAAGGCTTAATCCTAGAATCATCTTGTCGTGATTCAAATGAAGGAGATCACGAAGTAGGATTCATGGCACTCGGGACCACCGAGGTTGAAAAAAACAAATGGGTAAACCAACTATTAACCCAGGAAAGGACAAAGTTGACATATACAAAGCACCAACATTTCCAAAAGAAGGAAAAGGACCAAGACTCCCATCCAGGGGGAGACCTTGACTGGTGGACTATGGAAAGGCTGCCATTGGAATCAACCTTGAAAGGAATGCTAACTGTAACTAGGAATATTTCGTGGGCAGTTAAATTTTACAACATTGAATCAAAACTTGGCCTTTTCATTTTTTAAGAGTCTAGAAAAGGCCGAAAAGTTGAATCTATCACTTTCGAAGTTTAATGATCCTAAAAGGACAAGTTCTCAGATGATCCTTTTACTTTTAAAGAGTCAAAAAGGAATGAAAGTGACCACTCTAGAGTAATAGACAAGAGGTTTACCAGACAAATCGCAAAAATGCATATACATCTTGGTGATCAAATGAAAGAGAAATGACCAAGGACTTTCCGTACGGAAGTCAATCTTTCTGAATGTTGTGTTCAGTGCATTACAATTCGTAAGGCAATAGACTCAACTTCCTATGGATAATAGGATGATAACCTAGTGGGGTATCCCAATATATACTTGACATTACGGGGAGCACAAATCTGTACTAGTGCCTATTGAATCACAAAATGAGGAATCACCCAACCTTAGTGAAAACAATAGCTACTAGGTTTAACAATGCCGAAACACATCTCTAGCCTAGACCTCTAGATATGTGTGTGTTAGGTTTCAATGCATTTTTAAGTTCATTCAATAGTTTTTAACAATTAATCTTGAATTAAGTCTCAATTTCAAGGCCCTACCGAATGTATTTCAACAATTTCTAGGATGCAACTACAATGAGTAAAAAAACCATTCCTTTCGATGAACGACTACCTAAATGAGGGTAAGGAGTTCATTTCCAAACAGGCAAATGTAAGAACAGCAATGCAAGCAAGTAATCCAATCAATAGGAAACACAATGCATTAATTTCCGCTTATCTCACAAACACTATGACGAAAAAATGAAAGATGCAAATTTCACTTTTCAATTCCTAATCATGAAGAATCTACTAATGCAAAATGCTTTCACTTTTGCATACTATATGAGTGCAATTTTTTTTATTTTTTGGATTTAATAACAAACAAGAAAATGCAAGCCTGATTGATCAAAACAAATGTAATCTATGTTTCAATAGTGAATGGAAATCAAATCAACACATCAAACTGGTTCGATTACCAATCACTACAGACCAATAAGAAAGAATCGACAAGGAGTAAGGGAACAACTTCAAACCAGCCAATAAAATGGTTGTGGACATAGTTCAGAATCTTGGAAGGACAAGCAACCCAAAACAAGTGACTTCTTGATGAAACCTTAAAAGACTTAGGTCACATAGCCCAAAAACCCAAAACTCAGACAAACGAAACCAAGAAGGATATGCCTTAGCAAACACAATCAAAACAAGCTTGATAAGATGTAAGAGACAGTAGAGGACAAGCTATATGGGCCTATTCAGGAAGCAGGGCTATGAAAAGCAACCCTATAAGAATCGTCACAGCGGTTAGACTAGCAACATAAAATGAACATCGAATCATCACAGGCATGACGTTAGCAACTAAGCGACGCCGTCACAAGAGTACAACTATCTTCGGCGACGGTTTGATTTCAGGAATCGTCGCAGCTATATGATGGGATATTCGTGACTTACAGCTTGGTCAAAGAGGACAAGGGTGATTCGTCACAGCTGTTAAGAGCTAAACAATGACAATGTTAATTAAGAGGAAAAGCAAGGTAAAGGCAGATGAAAGACACCAGGCTTATCACTCAGATAGTGAGGTGGACTACTAGATCTATTCAAGTGATCTAGAACACTGATGGCTCAGTCCCAAAACAAAGAGACACTATGTAATTCAATCAAAAACAAATCAAGAGAAAAACAAGGAACGACACACATAGGACTCCCCAGCGGAGTCACCAACTTGTGAAGTAGGTAATGTTCCCTCTGCAGATAGAGGAAACCCCTCTAGCCCTAGAGTGGGTCTAGTCATAGCAAGACAAATACAACAGTGAATTCCTTAGTTAATCATCATTGAAAGAGCCTACCTTATTCCGACGTTCGATGTCGTCTTTATTATGCTACTCCAGCTATCGTTTTATTCTCCTTGATGAGTGATTCACCTAAAACAACACAAGAGAACAACGAAACACATAATAGTGGACAAAAATGAACTATTCACTTCTAGAGTCAAGGAACCATAAGCTATCAAATATATTTCATACATGATATAGGAAATAACCATTGATTGTATTAATATGAGAAAAAGTAAACTTACAACCATGCCTTGATGTTGCAAGATTCCTCGAAGGATCTAGTCAGTATGTCTCCAAAAGCATTCACTCTCAAAAGGTCTTCCAGAAAGGTTGATGACTCTCTCCTCACCCAAAAGCACTAATATAAGGCTAAGGCAATCCACAACCAATTACTAGACTATTAGCAATTCACACTGCAAACTATTAATCCAACACCAAGAACTAGCTAATTTTCTCACTACCAAAAAACTAACTGATCATAGTCATAGAGGATGCTTTTATAAGAGGAGGAGCCTCCAAAAATGAGGGAGAGGAAGCTTATCTTCATGGAAGGTTACTCAAAAGGTGGAACCACCATCTCAAATGAGGAAAGGCGAACTTCCTTGACCCAATAACCAGTTCTATAACCACCCAGAAGCATTTTGTTTAAACTAATTCTCCATATCTGGGTCGTCGTGAGTCAAACACTAAGACTCAGAGACAAACTCACAAGACAACAGTGTGTTCAGAGCTATCGTCACAAGTAGGATACTAATGACTTGTGAAAATCCCTAAAAGCTAATCATCGCAAAGAATAGATGTACTCTTGTGACAGTGTCGTGAGGTTCTAGTTCACGTTGGTCCATTGTCACAGACAAGATACTGATTTCCTGTGACGATCTTGAAACATAGGTTAAAAGGGTCAACTTCAGGATTAATGAGCATGGTTGATCTTCTTGAGTGATATGGAAGATGTGGACACATATTTTGATGTATGACACAGAACATATGCCATTCAGGGACCAACTCTCTACCCAGGATCAGGGGATGTGGGGTCGGTGACAAAATACTGTGTAACACATATTCATAAGATGAGGACTTCAAGGAGGTGTATCAGTAGTTAAAGAGTCAGAATCATGTGTACGATGGTGATAGGACCGTTGACTACCATCTCCAGGATGGGTTATTCTACAGGTTTGATAAGCTATGTGTTCCTAAAGTTTAGCATTTACAACTAATTAGAGAGGCTCACACCTCCAAGGTTACAGGGCACTTTGGTCTAGGGAAGATTATGGCTAACTTGTAGAGGTATGTGTATTGGCCCAACATGCAAGAGAAGATAGCTAGGTTCATATGAGGATGCATGCTTTTTTGTACCAGTAATCCTAGCAATATGAAATAGGGTTTGTATCATCCCTTACTTGTACCTACTCATCCTTGGGAAAGAATTTTCATGGACTTTTTGGGAGGCTTACCGACAACCTGGAAACAACATGAATACCTATTCGTGGTAGTTGATAAGTTCAGGAAGATGTGTGTTCTGATGCCCTATAAAAATACCATCAATGGGAAAGAAGCAAAAAACTTTTTCTTTGGATAGGTCTGGGAGAAATTTGGGATAACAAGGGGCATCATTTCAAACAGGGACACAAGATTTCTCAGTGCATTCTGGACTACATTGTGGGAGAATATGGACACAAAGTTGAAGAGATGTACAACATTCCATCCACAGACAGATGGGCAAATAGAAGTAGTTAATAGGACTTTGGTGTAGCTTCTGAGGGGTTACAACCAGAAGCATCCGAAGACATGGGATGAAAATATGGTATATATACAACATTTTTATAACAGAGTAGTCCACGCTTCTACAGGAAAACCCCCATTTGAGACTTATTTTGGATATTTTCTACCTTCTCCTTTGGATATTGCATATGAGTAGCAAGAAGGAGTGAGGGGAGATCTTACAAGAGATTCTTTGAGAGATGAAAATTTGATAGAGAAGATCATGAAGATCCCTCTACAGGTATGGAAACACTACAAAAGTCGCATGAGAAGTATAAGGTTAGGCATGATCAGCACATAATAGAGAAATCATTCAAGGTGGGAGACAGAGTATGGCTACAGTTGAACAAGGAGAGGCTGCAAGGGTCTGGTAAGAAAATAAAGGCTCTAAGGTATGGTCCCTTTGAGATGCTTGAAAAGGTGGGTGATAATTCCTATTGACTTATTTTACCACCATATATGTTCATTTACTCAGTTGTGAATGTAGAGAATTTGAAACTCTATGAACCTTCCATGTTATATCAGGAAGAGGAACATGTCCTACCTTCTATGGAGGACTAGGCACTAGATGCTTAGGTAGAGTTGACAGAAGATATAGTTTTGCAAAAGAGATCTAGAACTACAAGACAGGGGTAGCATAACCATTGGAATATTGGGTTGAAGGGACAACTTCTAGGCAAAGCTAAATGATACACAAGGGAGAAGGTGGAGGAAACATTTCCTCACCTCATTCAATAAAATATTTTAGGGACCAAAAGCCTCCCAAAATGGGGAGATGTGATCCGAATTGGATCATTATATTGTTTCTCATCCATATCGATGCATTTGGAATGAAAAAACTGGAGGAATCAGCTCACAGGACCATTTTTACCGGTGGGACCCAATTTGGCGAAACGGGGTATGAAACCTTTCGAGAGTGTTTTGAGGCATCAAATGGCGCTTTTTAAGGGTAATTTTTTTTCTTTATTATAGCACCCTTTCATGCTATTCTATGCACATATACCTTTCCAACAGCATAAGAAGCGTGTCAAACAAAGTCTGTATGCAAAATTGATGCACTAAGAAGTTAACCTTCCTGTTTTCACACCTATAGTTCAAGAGGATGCCACGTCAACGCTCATTATTCATCGAAAAGGGGCTATCCATGTGGTTGTGATGTAAAAGACTCTATAAGAGTCTATTTTTTAAGTCTATGTAAGATTTGATATATTCAAACTTAACCACTAGCAAGCAATCGGGTTGTGTTATAATCGGGCCACTGGTAGGAAGAGGCATTCCATTCTTTTGAGAGCATTTTGTTCCATAGTTGAGCAAAGATAGTTAGGAGAGATAAGAGGTAGAGCACACAGAGAGGATTTGTGCATTGTAGTAGCCCATGGGCCACAAGCATTACTTCTTTGTACTTGTAGCCATATTTCTAGACATAGAAAGAGAGCGAAGCAGCATCACCTTCCAACTGGTTTTTCTCCTGAAACGGTTCCCCAGAGAGAATATCTTATGTCTTATCTGTGTGTGAGCTTATTTTTTCATTCTCTAACTTTCTGCATAATATTTATATGCATGCACTAATTATAATTAAATCTACATATCTTAAAGTTTAGTAAACTGTAATAGTGTAAAATTTCAGTATTTTAATATATTATTATCAGATATGTTGTGATGAATTGTCCAGTGGAATATCCACAGTAGTTTACAGATCATTCTTATAAACATCATATAATTGGATTTTTAACCATGACATAACAACCATCAAATCACCATAATAACTAGTACAAGTGCTCATTGATTACAATAGTAGAATAGCTCTTATTAATTTATGCAAAAGCCAACCAAGTCAGGGACTTCTACGTACCACCCTACCATAGATTGGGCTGAACCAAATATTTCTTTCAACCAATCACCCCTGTGCCATATTCCAAGCTTGAAATTGGGATCTCAATACATAAAAAACCATGGCCTCCCATATATTAAGCCACCTCCACCCTTAGGCTACCACGATCCTACCAAAATCGGTCAAGAGATCACTAAGCTGAAAAGGAAGCTTGGATGCTTTAGAATTTCTTCACCATTACCTTGAGGAATTTTCCTATATCCACCCACCTATTGAAGGCTTCTTAGATATTAAACCGCCTCCACCCCCAACCCTTGGGAATTTTTCTAATACCACCTCACCTAGTTTCAAAAACCTTCCCGAAATCCAAAACTTAACCAGAAATGAATCCTATCACACCATGGATATACAAAAATGGCAAGGAAAGGTTTAAACCACTGTCACACCCGAAAAAATCCATGCCAATGATAGAAAAAGAGCCAAATACACAAATGCATGTACCATGCATTCACAAACCATCTAGGAAATCACACATGTCGCTTGATACCTGCAAGGTATTCCCACTGAGGTTGCTTGATCCAACCTTCCTTTTTTTTCGTTTGCTTTTCTTGTCCTTACTATTCCTTCCTTTTCTTGTGTGCTTGCTTTCTCCTCTTAGTACTTATCTCTCTCTAAAACTAATTCCAAATTCAAACTAACAAAAATATGTGAATTAATCCTTAGAAGCCTTTTTATCATTAAGGCCTCTATTTTCTTCATTTTCCTATATTTTTCCTTCAATTTTCCCCTCATGAAAATATGTGACCTTTCATCTCCCTTTCCTCTTATTTTCCTTTATTTTCATAAATAAAATACCAATTAATCTCTCTTTTCCTTTACCAATGCCTTTTCCAATTTCCTTAGCCATACATAAACTGAAAGTAACACCCACTAGGATGTTTTCCCCAACATTCGGCTTGGAATGTTTCCTATGACCTTGGTCTTATTTTCCCTTTATTAACTTTATTATATGAAATTTTAAACCGGGGTTGTTACAAACCCCTTGTAGAAATTTCTACAAATCAGGTAGCTCTTATACCATGTATAATCTCCCACTATAGATCACCTGATAATGCAATATACTAAAGCAAAATACTTCATCTACTTCTACAACCAATCTAGTAGAATCTTAATCAATTTGAGAAACATCAATAAGAACACATACAACTGATATGGAGAAATCAATCACACATAACACAGAAGAATTTACCTGGGGAGAGCCTCAACCTAAAACCCCACTCTTTGTTTTATCAACATAGGATTTATACAAAGCCTTAGGTCTCACACAGCTAGCCAGCTCTCAGTACAATCCTCACAGATGAAAGTGGAAATACATCAGGATTACACAAAGCCTTAGCTCTCACAACTAGCCAGCTCTCAGTGCAATCCTCCTGGATACTCACAGGCAATCAAGAATTCTCCTAAGCCTTCTCCTCTACCCTCCAAGCCTCCAATTTCCTTGTGAATTTTTTCCTGGGTGATCCTCCTGTTACCAAGTGTAACATTGATCTCTCACATTGATCTCACACCCTGTAAAACTGCACAATCCTCAAGAAACCCTTAATCCTTCTGCTTGGATGATTTTCCTTTATAGGAAAAATCCATCCAACTAATAGTACATTTTCCCTCCTCTGATCTCAACTAGGTCTTTCTCTAAAATAACATGCATGAGTTATTCATGAGAGAATCTTCAGTTATCTGAAGTGCAACAGTTATATGCAAGCATTCATTAACTAACTGAACTTACTTAATTTAAACAAACTGTTTAAATCAATTATAACTGGACTTGACTCAGTTAACTGAGCCAACTAATTACTACTCAAATTAAAACTCATCCTTATCTCTTTAACTGATGGATAAATGCCTCAATTAATAGATAAACTGTTGCATGTCCTCACATAGACTTCAAGTTTGATTTTCCTTAACTAATTAACTCAATATTAATTAATTAATTAATTTTCAAATTATTGTTAATATCAAATTCGAATTTTACTTCCTACTTTTAGTCCAGGGATTGACTAAAATAGAAATCCATCCTGAACTGCTAAAAATAGTAATTCTATTTTTAGCACTTCCATTTTTCATTCCCTGTTGCCCAATCCAGCAGTGGTACTCAAACTGCTATTTTCAGCACTTCTATTTTTAGCATTTATTGTTGCCATTTTCAACACTCCCTCTCAACAAGAAAGGCTTCAACTTGAATCTGATCATGTACCTTTGGAATGTTCTGCATGCAACACTCCTACCCAGTGTGGTTGCTCCAGCAACTCTCGGAACAAAAAACTCCCCATTGGCCTCTCTGTTGGGCTAGAAACATACTCTAATGTTGAAGCTCTACCTGCTGCTAACAAGTGCTCCCTCTCTAACCTCTAAGCTACTGCAACACTCCATGCATCTCGCACCGTTGCACACCTCTCTGTTCCATCCTGCACTGCTGCAACACTCCTATGTCTCTCACGTCGTTGCAGCTTACTAGCTCTACACAGTCCTAGGACTCCTGCACGTAGCTCTACCTGCTGCTCCATCCGCATCTATCTCAACCCAATCAGTCAGTCCCACTACTCCTTATCGAACCTCCTGTAACAAATTTGAATCAAAGAGGTTGGGTACCTCAAGGATCCTGCCCCTCCTCCTTGGGACGATCACTCCACATCGCCCCACCTCCTACCTAGAGGAATGGATGCATGTGATCCTTCTGCCCACTCGGCTCGAAATTTCCCCCTACTAGAGGTCTTTGCATGAGTAGATGTCTCTAGTCAATCTCCTCTCAGATTCTCTAGTTGTGGCTACTCCACAACCTCCTGAAGCTGCTTCACCAATCATGGCTCCTCCACAATCGTCTGAGACTTCTTCTAGTGTTGCATGTTGAAAGGTAATGTACTCTCCCTCTCAACCACCAAGTATCTAACCTTTGCCTTACTCCTCAAGGATTTGCATGCATATTGTACCTCAAGTGCATACAGGTTCTTAGCTAGCACACCAATCTGTTTCATATTTCTCGCTGTCACGAAATTTTCTAGAAAAAGAGTTGATTTTAAATTAGCAATATCTCCCTCATCCAATCTCCGTTTCAGTTGATTTTATTTTTTTTGGGGTATTTTTCCACAAGGAATCCAAATCTACAATTTGTTTCTGAAAATTTTGTACATAAACTTTTAGATCTGCTCTGAAAACTCTCGGCCCTAAACTCAAAACTTTGAAATCACCTCTCCTTGTATATTGTTCTTCGCTTTGATCACCTTTACTCTGATACCATGTAGAAATTTCTAAAAATCAAGTAGCTTTGATACCATGTAGAATTTCCCATTGTAGATCACCTGATAATGCAATATACTCTAGCAAAATACTTGATCTACTTCTACAACCAATTTAACAGAAGCTTAATCAACTTGAGAAACATTAATAAGAACACATATAACCGATATGGAGAAATCAATCACACATAACACAGAAGAATTTACCCGGGGAAAGCCTTAGCCTAAAACCCCAATCTTTGTATTGTCATACATAATATTTATACAAAGCCTTAGCTCTCACACAGCCAACCATTTCTCAATACAATCCTCACAGATGAAGGTGAGAATACATCAGGATTACACAAAGCCTTAGCTCTCTGTTGTGCTGGACAACAACCCCCCATTTCATAAAAAAATTATCTTTAACTATAATATGAAATGGGTCCCTTTTATAGATGTGTGAATAAAATTGGTATCAATTCATCCTTCATCAAAAGGTCCGAAAAGAAATACATTATAAACATTTTGAACAAATATAAATCGGTCTTATGAAATAAATATATAATTCTTTATTATTGCGATAAAGAGATCGCAAGATCGCATATCACAACAACAAGGGATGCATAACCCAAAGACCCATTGGTTTACCCCGATCCAAAAAGTGAATAACTATCGGATATCGAGAAAGGCAAGCAAGCGTAACAAAATGCCCTCCCACTTTTCTCCGATGCGATATCGCTATCGGCAATTGGGGAATGTAGCACACACACGTTAAAGACACCTTTAAAAAATTCCCGATGCGATAAGGTGTATCGCCATCAGGGATCTTGGATTTTGCAATGACACAAATATTATTACCCAAGCATTTCTCCAATTTCGATTGCGATAAAGCTAAGCGGGAATTTCAAAATAGATTGAAAAGGCTTGCATGTATTATTTTAGATTATTATTAAAAGCCTTCCTGTTCACAATAGCGATTCACTTGTGATTATCCGCCAAAAAATCAAGCCACGCTTGAATGAATCATTCGGAAAATGATGGGTATTTAAAATGATTGACAGGTTAAAGTGTCCAATTAATGGAGCAGTTATGCCGAGATCTCCCCTGAGATTGTATCTGCGGCAGTATTATTTTAATCCTTCATTATTCGTTAATTGATATAACTCTTTCATATTAGCTCGCACCACTTATTCTCTATATTACATTCATTTTATTCCCTACGCAGAGCTCCGTCGAAGCAACAAATTCAAGTCAAATGGGGAAGAAATCCAAGAGATTTGCAGCAGCTTCATCTCCCACAATAACAAGACAATCTATCGCTGATCTAGGACCAAGCAAGAAAGGATTGATTTCAGACACTACCTTTCTTGGCCTCGGTAACACAAGCTGGCAAAGAATTATAACCTAATTGAAGCTGAAGAGCCTGAAACGGTATCGGTCCAAGCTACTGCAGATTCAACTAGAAAGTCAGAGGCTTCATTGAAGGACTTAGCTGACTCATATCTACACCGAATAGCAACTCGAGAGAAAATTCTTCTGTAAACAGATGTAGTGCGATGAGCAGTAGAGGAAATCCCTGTTATGAATAGAACATTCTGCATAGTCGACGGGAGAGTCTTCAGCTCGTTCCAACCTGATGACTTGAGAAAAATGTATCACTTTCCTGAACCACAAAATAAATACAATAAAGCATTTCTGAAGAAGTTCACAAGTGAGAAAGAAACTGAATCAGCCCCTATTCGAGAATGGAGACAGAACACCGCAAGGCACAAGCATGAATCTTCAGGTAAGTACTCTGTCAATTCATTATGTTCTCCCTACTGTTACGCTGGGGCAATGATGTACAGAATTTTGGGATTACATGATTCGGAAAAATTCACGATTTAAATAGTTCCTCTACTGGAAGTGATAGTCAATAGTGAGATAATGGATTGGGGAAATATATTATCAGATAAGTTAGCCACTGCTATTCTTGGGTTTAGAAATAAAACTCGCGTTACTGATAGGTCTATTCCTCCGTTTTATTTTAGTGCTTATATTTTAGATACTCTATTTCAACTCTGAATTTCCTATGCTGGGGTGGAGATGGACTCCACAAGACCCCATGCCGATTCACATTTATCATCAAAAGCTGTGGAAAGCACAATATAAGGACCACCTGTATCAAATTTGTAATGGTTTTATGTTGCCCATTTACCGTGCCATTTTTGACAAACCTGCTCCAAAGATTTCTTCACAAGCAGAGATTGAGCTAACCGCTCTAGGAAACTTGTTCGGGGAGGATAAATTCACATACATAAGGGTTTCTGGTAGCCTTGCCAGGCCTCATGTCCTTCCTCTATACATACCCGACAAGCTATTGGTCTGACAATTAGCCTATCAAATTACGTCCACAGGAGCAACCAAAACTCTGAGGACTTCAAAAAAGTAGGTTTGGCCTACTTTTCCTCTAAGATGTGGTGTTTATACTTTGCACGACTATAAGCATGCGGAGAAGGACACAGAGAAAATAAACATGCTAAATCTTGCCAATATTCCTAATAGGTGATTTAACCCAAGGAAAGTCATCTACAATGTGCTAGAACGGGCCAAACTCACAAAGTTTGATCATATGGAAGATGATTTTGATGACTTATTCTCTTCGGCAAAGTCATTATTCCAGGTCCAAGCATTGGCTAAAATGAGATATAATGACAAAGGGCTAGTATAATTCAATAAACTCAGAGAACAAAGGTTGCAAACTCTGCCTCTAGATTTATTAGCTATTGCCCCAACGACACAATCAAGCAAGCCTGAACAGTGACTCATCGGCAAACCTCCTGCTGCATCAAAGATTCTCGAGATAAATAAAGAGAAAGAGCAGGAGGAAGTACAAAAGAAAGAGCAGGAAAAAATACAGGAGGAAGAGAAGAAAAAGGAGCAGGATAAGGGCAGTGAAAATGTCAATGTGGATACCCAGATTGATCCGAAACTACTCCAAGAATGGTATTAATTTGACTCCATCATAAGCAATCTGGAAGGTCCAAAAGGTGCCGATACATCCAAAGCAATAGATACACATGATACAACGTCAACAAAGGTTCCAAGTGAAGGAACCAGCAGCCTACCCCCTAGTACAGACTTAGAAATAATTCCAAAGGATCCCTTGGATCAAATCATTTTGCAGGTGGAGGACATACCTCCATTAGATGTCTTTTACAGTCCAAAACACAGGGCTGTAGTGAAACGAAAGCAGAAAAGGAGAAGACTTGATCAACCTTCCCTGTTTCCAGAACAAACAGAGACAGCCAATGTAGTTTGGAAAGAAGAGTTTGATCCTTCCGATGACCTAACGAAGCTTTCCCAGTATGCCGGAGCTTATTTGGCAGCCACCATGGACACGGCATCGGAAGTGAGTAATCTACTAAAAGAAAAAGACTAGGCAATTATTTTGTTGCAAACACAGTTGTCTGAAGCACAACAGAAAGTTGAACAGTTGGAACAACAATTATCAACACAGTAGTAATTAAATAATCAATTGAATAAGTTGTTGCTTGAAGAAAAACAGAGAATAGACTCAAGCGCAATTCAAAAGCAGAAAGAATTATCAGAAGCATTGGCAAAGTTAAAGACGATGAATGAACTAATGGCGAAAATGAAAGATGAGCAAATCGCTTAGCTATCACTTTAAATAGAAAAGTTCAAGAGTCTTCCACACCTGCCAATTTCATAACAGAAGCGCTATAGATTAATAATGCATTGGTGACACAAATAAGACTATTATGTCATAATATTTCTCTGGTTGAGCCCATTTTTGATATAATGGCATCAATAATCGACAAATCAGTTGATGCTAGACAGGATTTAGAGTAGGCCGATGAGACCCTGAAAAATTTTCTTGCTTGGCAAGACACCAGTGAGGGACAGGCAGCAAATCTACCCAAAATCCTAGAATCACATAAGGGAATCCTATTTTTGGAATGGCAGTCACAGCTGATGAAGGCAGAGAGAGAAGTTTCTAGATGTAGATTATCTACAAGTAACTTAATTGAGTTAATAAATAACACTCTCTATCTGTCTAATATGATTTCACAATGTACCCGATGTAAATTGCTATCAGCTAAGACATTGGAGCAAGCATGCAATCAAGAGTTGGAGAAGAATGGAAGGTTAATCCCAAGCATTCAAAGTTTAACTTGGGACACCTATTGGTTGTTCCTAGTAAAACCATACAGCCAAAGAGCTGCCCTCAAGTGTCTAACCGATGCGATTGATTGTATCATTCCCAAGATACATTATGCCACATACTCAGCTCAGCTCCATTCTTGTCTCAGCCGCCCTCTAGAATTGGAACTGATGCTTGCAATCTACCAACTCAGATCAAAGGGAGAACAGCCGAAGTGATGAATCATGCTGCCGACTACCAACAAACCTGCTGTGGAGAAGATATTCAAGATCCAGTTGTACCAATTAAATAGCATTTTATTTTTGTAGTTAGTTATTTTAATTAGTATTTATAGACCCTTTCATGCATTTAGAAAGGGTCCTCAATTTTTGTACAAGACTAAAACCTGGAAATTGCACTATTGTACTTCCGGTATATTTTTTATAAAGACTGGGCCATTATTCCAAATTTTAATGAAGAAGCTTTTATGTGGATATGCACTATTGCCTTGATATGAAAGTATCTCTGAGTTGAAAAAAGGAATTCAAATTGCGATTGATATCGAGAATGATTTACAGCACATATGGTACTACTATCTATGATCTAGTTTCATTCTTTTATGTGAATCGTTATTTAATTACTCTTGCTATCATTGAATATATGTATGTGTTTTCAACAACATTCCTTGTATTTTTCACTATTGGATGTTTAAGGGGCGTTAATTTTTTAATCATATATGTATCAGTGATATATAAAGGATAAGTGTAACAATGTTTTATTAATTACTTTATTCAACTATTTAAACAAAGCAATTATTATATGAATGAATGTCTTTGTTTATCAAATAGAGTCATCTATATGCTTATTTGTGAATAGAGATTATCAAATGTTGCACTTAGAAATAGAAATTTCACGGGATAGGATAGTTATTCATATTTTTACTTTTAGATTAAATCATTCATCCATTACCATTTTATTAGAAAACCATTCACTCATCCATCCCCTTTTTATTCATCATTGGTAAACTAGTCCCATTACTTCTAGTCGGAGCCACCACACCAAACGGAAAAGGAGTTGTATTAAGGTCTGGACCGGGTGGTTTTCCCCGATGTTGTTGCAGCGCTTTTCAAGGCATCAACATTTTTGGCGCTAGAAGGAGGGCATGAACTATGAATGGCAAGTAAATCAAAACCTATAGACCATTCTGAGAGTAAATCTCCCTCCACCTCACCTCGGACCTCCCGTTTGCATTATGGGACACTAGTATTCAAACGAGAAGAAGAGGAATCAACTACCACTGCTCAATCCCATCATACTCCAAAACGATTAAGTCTTGAGTCTCCTGAAGTTCAGTCTCTCATCTAGAAACTTCAAGGCTTTTCGATATCACCACAGAAATCTGAAGTATCTCAAGGCAGTGAGACTTCACAATTCAATCTACCTCACCCTCTCACCAGACTTCAAAGTGGAAAGCTCGGTATTGAACCTACTAAGTTGCCGTTACGGAAAAGGAAAAAGGCTAAAAAGAAAACTGAAGGATCTGACAATGAGACCTTTTCTTGATCATCCTCCATTTCATCTTCCACAGTGCGAAGTCAAACATCCACTCCCCCATTACATATTGTTGTTTAGCAGGGATCACCAACTTCAACATCCCAACCTATTCAATCTTCAATACCAACTCCTCCCCAAGCACCTGGAATTTCATCGGAAATTGTTATTAGTTCTATGATGGCTCAAAATCCATGGAATAGTCCTGGTGCGGTCACTATGCCTGCACCATTACATCCATTACCTGATTATCCTGAGAAATGGTTGCCAAAATTTAATCCAGATGCTGGAACATTAGCTGAAGAACATATTAACAATTTCATGTTATCAGTTAATCTAAAAGGAGTAACAGAAGAAGATGTTGTCGTTAGGCTTTTCCCCTACACTTTACAAGGATCAGCTGGGTCTTGGTATTTTTCCCTACCCTCTGGATCCATTACCAGCTGGAACATCTTTCAAGAGCAGTTTCTCACTAAGTATGGCGATGATAGATCTTTAGCAATATTAATTAATGATCTTTCGAATCTTAGGTTAGAATCTAGAGAACCTATCAAGGAGTTTAACTCCCGATTCAATAAACTATTGAATAAGATTCTGACCAACTCCAAGCCAAGTGAGAAAATCAGAAGCGAGTGGTATATAACAGCCCTACCTTCAAATATAGCCATTTTTGTAGATAGAGCTGCAAAACCAACCTTAGCTGAAAACATGAAAGAAGTGCTTGCTGTAGAGAAACGCATTATTGCTTTAGAAAAGAAAGCTGCTCTTGAAGATAGGAAATCCAAAAAAGTTTCTTTTAAAGATGATTCAAAGAAGAAAACTCCTAAAGATCCATATGATATGAAGGGTCTACAAAAGGTCCTCAAAACAATGTCAAATGAAATGGTTGAAATCAAAAAACAAGTAGCAGAAACTTCAACAAAGAAGCCATTTAGAAATTTTAAGAAACCTGAGTCAAAACCACCAAATGTTATATCTAATGCAGACTCGAATCCTGAAGAGGAAGAAGAAGATGAAACAATTTTACCATCCGACGAACCCGAAGAAGAGGAAGTTGTCAAATGCCATGGAATGTGGGACTTCATTTTACCCAACTCTGATACAGAAAATGAACAAGAAGCTTTCCCTGTAACTACCAGCAATGAAGGTACTCCTGAACCTATTCAGTCAATTTCAAAGAAAAGGAGTGCAGGTACCACTACCACCAAAGAAAAGGTACCCACAAAGAAATCGACGACAACAACACCCCAAAAACAACCATCATCCTCAAATATACCTTCAACATCTAAGACGTTAATAGTATCGGATTCAATGGATTACAATATTATTGATGATATGAAGAAGACAAAGGCAAACATTACTATGTTTGAACTTAGCAAACTCAAACATCAGCAGAAATTGCTTCTTAAGGAACTAAATGCAGTACCTTCTTCAACTCTTCCTAGTGTTGTGATCTCTAAAGCTGCTAATGATTTAGGTCAACTGCCTTCTGGTAGAATTGAAGCTACTGATACAATTTTAATCGGAGACAGGTCAAATTCCCATACTCCCCCTTTCCTCTTAACCTATGAGATCTATAATCGAAATCTACACAACTGTTTGATTGACTCAGGGGCATCTTCTAACATAATGCCAGCTTCAGTTTGTTCCAAACTGAACATTGAACCCAAAAGTCTACAATTCATATTGTACAGTTGGATAGGACCAAGGTCCAGGGTCTAGGGGAAATCAACTCTGTAACTATCAGGTTATCCACTGATCCACGAGTGGTTCAGAGAATTGATATTTTAATTGTTGATATACCTGAATTTTATGGTTTAATATTGATTAGGGATTGGTCTGAGAAACTCCACGGTTATATTTCTACCGATTGCTCCCATATGTGGCTACCCTATAAAGGAAAGCCAAATCAAATCAAAATCAATCGGGAGAAACATATGACCCATACTGTCACTGAATTTGAACAGGAAAATCAACCAATAGCATTTAATAATAATATTTTGGGGAATTACTCTTCCGAATCATTCTTTGGCAATTACTGCCCAACCATCTCCTTTCTCAGTGAATAATTTCACATCCCAAATCGAAATTTTTTCACAAACTGATAGATCAAGATGTTTCAATATTGCTGAGAAAACTGTAAATAAAATTGTTGATAATTCTTTCTTTTGGTCACTATACTTTGATGGGTCTAAATCCAGTGAAGGTGCAGGGGCAGGGTGTATTTTAGTTAGCCCTAAAGGAGAAAAAACTATGTTATCATTTAGATTGGAATTTGAATGCACAAATAATACAGCTAAGTATGAGGCCTTGATTCAAGGACTATATAAAGCTATTGGTCTTAAAGTTCAATATTTGAAAGTGTTTGGTGATTCAAAGATTTTCATAAAACAAGTTAGAAATACAATTCACTGTCTTTCTAGCTATCTCAAACACTATCAGTCTTTGGTGCAAGAACTCATATCTCAATTTTTAGCATTCAATATTTTTCCTATCCCTAGATCCCAGAATGCAGCAGCAGACTTGCTACCTAATGTTGCTTCTAAACTCCTAGCTTCCGAAGATTACAACCCAAACAGATTTTCAATAGAGTTAATTTTTAGACCATCAATTCCTGACAATATCACCAATTAGTGAGTGTTCAATCATGACGAAGACATTTTAAATTTCTTGACTTCCGATAAGTCCTACGATGATCAAATCATTGATGAAAGTGATCATGACCTTCAAATGAAGGAAAAGCAGGAAGAAAACTCAATACCGAAACCAGTGGTTAAGCTTGAATATCTCTATGATATTAAAGACAGGTTTAAACAGGTGACCAATTCAAAGCTCTAAAGTTCTACTTTAAGATTTGAGTTGATAAACCTAGGTACTGAGGAAAACCCTCAAAACATCAATTTGGGATTAGGACTTTCTTTGGAAGAAAGAACATCATTCATTAGGTTATTACGAAAAAATAAACATGTCTTTGCTTGGAAATATGATGATTTAAAAACATACGATACATCAATCATTTAGCATACTATTCCAATGCTTTCAAAACAAAAACCAGTCCAACAGAAGTTAAGGAAAATCCATCCTAACTTAGAGAGTCAAATAAAATCCGAACTAAATAAACTCTTGAAAGGTAAGATCATTTTTCTTGTCCGACATTCAAACTAGGTCTCCAATATGGTGCTTGTTAGAAAGAAAAATGGCAACATCAGGATTTGCATAGATTTCAGAAATCTTAATAAAGCAAGCGAAAAAGATAATTTCCCATTACCTACCATGGAGTAGATACTCGATTCAGTAGCTAGTTCTAAATTAATGTCCTTTTTAGATGGTTTTTGAGGATATAACCAGATTTTGGTCCATCCTGATGACAGGCTTAAAACTACCTTCATAACTAAATGGGGAACTTATGCTTACCAAAAAATGCCTTTTGGACTTATCAATGCAGGAGCTACATTCCAAAGAGAAATGGATATAACATTCAAAGGATTGATCAATAAAACAATAGTTGTCTATTTAGATGATATTGTTGTATTTTCCAACAAAAGGTCTAATCATTTACATGATTTAAATCAAATCTTTGAATGCTATAGAAGGTATGGTATCTCGCTCAATCCCAAAAAGTCCTTCTTTGCTCTTAATCAAGGAAAGCTCTTGGGCTTCATTGTTTCCAAAGATGGTATTTATATTGATCTGGATAGAATTAAAGAGATTTCTGATATTCCATTCCGTCATAACAAAAAATCCATGCAATCATTTTTGGATCAAATTAACTTTGTTAGAAGATTTGTTCCAGATTTTTCCCAGATTATTTTACCATTGCAAATAATGATTAAGAAAAATTCGGTGTTTAGATGGGGATCTATAGAAAAAGAGGCGTTTGATTCTATCAAACAATCAATAATTAATGCCCCTATTTTAAGCACTCCCAATTTTTCAAATCATTTCATATTGTATACTCTCGCATCCACCTCGTCTTATGCAACAATGCTGACTTAGATTAATGATCAAAACTTGGAGGCACCAATTTCATTTTATAGCTCGAACCTTCAAGGTGCTGAACTTAATTATTCAGAAGTTGAAAAGCAAGACTTTGTTGTGTACAAAGCTGTCAAACACTACAGAACCTTCCTTTTAAAAGCTCATACAAAAGTTATAATTCCTTTTTTAGCAGTAAGAAAATTACTAATTCAAAGGGAATTAGGAGAAAAAAGGGCAAATTGGATCACAACATTACAAGAGTATGACTTGGAAATCAAGCCAGCAAAGATTGTCAGAGGCCAAGGTTTTTGCAGGTTATTAGCAGGAGCATCCAATATTCAAGAATCAGAAGGTACAAAACATACTGAAGAAATCAATCAAATAAGTATCACTGATCCTGAATCACAATATGTAGATTTGATCTTCTATTTAAAAAATGGATATGCACCTTCTAATATTTCGTATAAAAACAAACATGCCATTATATTAAAATTGAAAAACTTCATAATTGTAGATGATGTACTTTTTAGGTGGAATTATGATTCAATTTTATTAAGATGCCTAGAAAAATTTGAAGCGCAAAAAGTTTTGCAAGAACTACATGACGGAGCAGCAGGAGGACATTTTGGAGCTGATACAATAGCCCACAAAATCATTCATGCTGGATATTATTGGCCCAACCTATTCAGAGATACTCACAAATACATAAGGAAATGCCGAAGTTGTCAAATCTCCAGTGGAAGACAAAGAAAACTAGCTTTCCCTTTGCAACCAGTCAACATTGAATAGCCTTTCGAGCAATGGGGATTGGATATCATTGGGGAAATCAGTCCACAGTCATCCAAACAACATAATTATATCCTTACTGCTACTGATTACTTTACTAAGTGGGTTGAAGCAATTCCTCTAAAGACAACAAACTCTGAAGTAATTATAGAGTTTATAGATCAATTCATCATTACCAGGTTTGGTGTCCCAAACGCTCTTGTTTTTTATAATGCATCTTATTTCTCTGGAAATTCTATGTTTGATTTCGCTATCAAAAGAGGATTTAAATTGAAATATTCTGAGAATTACTATCCCCAAGGTAATGGTTTAGCAAAATCCACCAATAAAAATCTCGTCAAAATCATTAAGCGAACTATTGAGCAGAATCATAAAAAATGGCATAAATCTCTAATATTTGCACTATGGGCTGACAGAATAACACAGAAGGCTTCCATAGGTACTTCCCCATTTAACCTTGTATATGGGAAAGAAGCAGTCCTACCAACCAATTTATTGCTTCCATCTCTAGCCCTAGTGCAGTTTATTGAAGAAAGTCCCCCATCTTCTATTCAACTAAGACATGATCAAATCTTAAAATTAGAAGAAGAAAGGGAAAAGGCTAGGATTATTCATAAAAAAATAAGAAAATTATCAAGTCATCTTTTGATTCAACTTCATCCAGTTCAAAACAATTACAAGTTGGTGATCTAGTTTTGAAATGGGAAAAAGCCCATGAAGATGAAGGAAAACACACTAAGTTCCAGAAAATGTGGCTCAGACCATTTCAAATCAACGAGAAGATAGGCCATTCAACTTTCATATTGCAAGATCTATCATGTAAGAGAGATTCTCTTCCTGTTAATGGCCTTATCTTGAAAAAATTCTTCAATTGAGGAGGTAACCCCTTCTCCTCTTGTAAATATTCAATTTTCAGCAAAATTTGTGTTCATAGTTTTTAGGATTATTAGGAAATAAAGTTGTAAGATATCTTACATTGGCCTTTGCTATATTGAAAAAGTTGCTCAAAAGAAATAGTTTTGATATTTACTTTTAAAATGGAAACCTTATAGAAAAGGAAAATTTCTAGGAAATTAGGTATATTTAAATTCTGAAACCCCATTTTATTTTTGTGAAATCTTCTCGAGATTTAGAAGTACTGTAAATCATTGTAATGTTTTCAAATGGCCAAAAAATGGTTATCTATATAAAAACAGAAACTGATTCAATCTTAGCATCTTCAACTCTTACCCTGTCATCCATGCTCTCTTAAGGAGAAAATTGTCCATCCCATTCATCAAAGTTTATGATTACTCAGAGTGTAATTTTTAAATATATTTGATATAAAAGATAAGGGGTCTTATTACAAGCTTGCTTACCATGATCATTGGGGAATAGTTTAACTGACATTACCAATACTGCATACCAAAACAGGGTAATGGCTTATAATTATAAGACAAGGGGTCTCATAACGAGCCAGCTTGTTCAGTTAGATTACAACCAGTGAATGGCATTGTCAAACAGCTGGCCACCAAACTAGGACAATGGCTTTTTATCCTGCAAAATAATGAAAAAGAAATACAAAATATGAAGGCATATTTTTGGATTCATTCTTTTAATTATACTCTGAAATGGATGGGATAATGGACGATTAAATGGTTAAAAGGTATCCCTGTCGAGACTATAAACATTTGCTGGCAGCAGAGGCTCTACCTATGACAAAGGAGTCATTATAAAGCTAAGTTGGAAAGGTTATTTGTTTTATCATTATCAACCAATAAAGGCTAATTTAAAACTTAGAATGTATTTAATTTTAACAAGAGAAGGAAATAGAAAAAATAGCTATTATTAGATTCAGAATTTATGTATACATAGTTATATTAGAATTCTCCTCTTAGATAAGATTTCTATATAAAGAAAGTTTAAGTATTTCAACATTTTTCAGAGATAACTGTTTCTCCCAGTGAATCACCAATTGTTGTGTTGTACAACAACCCCCCATTTCTTAAAATTTTTATTTTTAACTATAATATGAAATGGGTCCCTTTTAAATATAGATGTGTGAATAAAATTGGTATCAACTCATCCTTTATCAAAAGGTCCAAAGGAAACGATATATTATAAATCTTTTGAACAAATATGAATTGGTCTTATGAAATAAATATATAATTCTTTATTGTTGCGATAAAGCGATCGCAAGATCGCATATTGCAACAACAAGGGATACATAATGCAAAGACCCATTGGTTTACCCCGATCCGAAAAGTGAATAACTATCGGTTATCGGGAAAGGCAAGCAAGTATAACAAAAGGCCCTCCCACTTTTCTCCAATGTGATATTGCTATCGGCAATCGGGGAATGTAGTGCACCACACGTTAAAGACACCTTTAAAAACTCCCGATGCAATAAGTGTATCGCCATCGGGGATCGAGGATTTTTCAATGACACAAATATTACTACCCAAGCATTTCTCCGATTGCGATCCGATAAAGCTAGGCGCGAGTTTCAAAATAGATTGAAAAGGCTTGCATATATTATTTTAGATTATTATTAAAAGCCTTCCCGTTCTCGATAGTGACTCACTTGTGATTATATTCCAAAAACTCAACCCATGCTTGAATGAATCATTCGGCGTATAAACAATATGATGGGTATTTAAAATGATTGACAGGTTAAAGTGGCCAATTAATGAAGCAGTTATGCCGAGATCTCCACTGAGATTGTATTCGCGGCAGTATTATTTTAATCCTTCATTATTCTTTAATTGATATAACTCTTTCATATTGGCTCGCACCACATATTCTCTGTATTACGTTCATTTTATTCCCTGCGCAGAGCTCCACCGAAGCAACAAATTCAAGCCAAATGGGGAAGAAATCCAAGAGATTTGTGACAACTTCAGCTCCCACAGTAATAGGGCAATCTACCACTGATCCAGGACCAAGAAAGAAGGGATTAATTTCAAACACTACTTGTCTTGGCCTCGGCAACACAAGCTGGCAAAGCATATATAATCTAATTGAAGCTGAAGAGCCTGAAACGGTATCGGTGCAAGCTACTGCAGATTCAACTAGAAAGTCAGAGGCTTCCCTGAAGGACTTAGCTGACTCATATCTACACCGAATAGCAGCTCGAGAAAAAATTCTTCCGTATACAGATGTAGTGCGTTGGGCAGTAGAGGAAATCCCTGTTATGAATAGAACATTCTGCACAGTCGACGAAAGAGTCTTCGGCTCATTCCAACCTGATGATTTAAGAAAAATGTATCACTTGCCTGAACCACAAAAGAAATACAATAAAGAATTTCTAGAGAAGTTCACAAGTGAGAATGAAACTAAATCAACCCCTATTCGGGAATGGAGACAGAACCCCGCAAGGCACAAACATGAATCTTCAGGTAAGTACTCTGTAGATTCATTGTGTTCTCCTTACTGTTACGTCAAGGCAATGATGTGTAGGATTTGGGGATTACATGATTCTGCAAAATTCACGATTGAAATGGTTCCTCTAATGGAAGCGGCAGTTAACAATGAGATAATGGATTGGGGAAATATATTGTCAGATAAGTTAGCCACTGCTATTCTTGAGTTTAGAAATAAAACTCGTGTGGCCGATAGGTCTATTCCTCCGTTTTATTTTAGTGCTTATATTTTAGATACTCTTTGTTTCAGCTATGAATTTCCTATACTAGGGTGGAGATGGACTCCACAACACCCCATGCCAATTCACATTTATCACCAAGAGATGTGGAAAGTACACTATAAGGACCACCTGTATCAAACTTGTAATGGTTTTATGTTGCCCATTTACCGTGCCATTTTTGACAAGCCTGCCCCGAAGATTTCTTCACAAGAAGAGATTGACCTAACTGCTCTAGGAAACTGGTTTGTGGAGGATAAATTCACATACATAAGAGTTTTTGGTAGCCTTGCCAGGCCTCATGTCCTTCCTCTGTACATACCCGACAAGCTGTTGGCCCGAGAATTAGCCTATCAAATTACGTCCGCAGGAGCATCCAAGACTCTGAGGACTTCAAAAAAGCAGATTTGGCCTACTTTTCCTCTAAGATGCGGTGTTTATACTTTGCATGGCTATAAGCATGCGGAGAAGGAAGCAGAGAAAATAAACATGCTAAATCTTGCCACCATTCCTAATAGGCGATTTGACCCAAGGAAAGTCGTCTACAATGTGCTTGAACAGGCCAAACTCACAAGGTTTGTTCATAAGGAAGATGATTTTGATGACTTATTTTCTTCAGCAGAGTCATTATTCCAGGTCCAAGCACTGGCTAAAATGAGATATAACGATGAAGGGCTAGTAGAATTCAATAAACTCAGAGAACAGAGGTTGCAAACTCTGCCTCTGGATTTATTAGCTACTGCCCCGACAACACAATCAAGCGAGCTTGAACAGCAACTCATTGACAAACCTCCTACTGCATCAAAGATTCTCGAGACAAATAAAGAGAAAGAGGAGGAGAAAGTACAAAAGAAAGAGCAGGAGAAAGTACAGGAGGAAGAGCAGAAAAAGGAGCAGGATAAGGGCATCGAAAATATCAATGTGGATACCCAGATTGATCCGAAACTACTCCAAGAATGGCAGCAATTTGACTCCATCATAAGAAATCTGGAAGGTCCAAAAGGTGCTGATACACTCAAAGCAACAGATACACAGGATACAGCATCAACAAAGGTTTTGAATGAAGGAACCAGCGGCCTACCCCCTAGCACAGATTTAGAAATAATTCCAAAAGATCCCTCTAATCAAATCATTTTGCAGGTGGAGGACATACCTCTATTAGATGTCTTTTACAGTCCAAAACACAGGGTTGTAGTGAAAAGACAGCGGAAAAGGAGAAGACTTAATCAACCTTCCCTGTTTCCAGAGCAAACAAAGACAGCTAATGTAGTTTGGAAAGAAGAGTTTGATCCTTCCAATGACCTAACGAAGCTTTCCCTGTATGTCGGAGCTTATTCGGCAGCCACTATGGACAAGGCATCGGAAGTGAGTAATCTACTTAAAGAAAAAGACCAAGCAATTATTTTGTTGCAAACATAGCTGTCTGAAGCACAACAGAAAGTTGAACAGTTGGAATAGCAATTATCAACACAACAGCATTTAAACAATCAATTGAATAAACAGTTGCTTGAAGAAAAACAGAGAATAGACTCAAGCGCAATTCAAAAGCAGAAAGAATTATCAAAAGCATTGGCAAGGTTAAAGACGATGAACGAACTAATGGCGAAAACGAAAGATGAGCAAATCGCTTAGCTATCACTTCAAATAGAGAAGTTCAAGAGTCTTCCACAACCTGCCAATTTCAGAGCTGAAGTGCTACAAATTAACAAGGCATTGGTGACACAGTTAAGACTGTTATGTCATAATATTTCTCAGGTTGAGCCCCTTTGTGATATAACGACATCAATAGTTGATAAATTAGTTGATGCTAGACAGGATTTGGAGCAGGCCGACGAGACCCTGACAAATTTTCTTGCTTGGCAATACACCAATGAGGGACAGGCAGCAAATCTACCCAAAATCTTAGAATCACACAAGGAGATTCTATTCTTAGAATGGCAGTCACAGTTGATGAAGGCAGAGAGAGAAGTTTCCATATGTAGATTAGCTACAAGTAACTTAATTGAGTTAATCAATAACACTCTCTATCTGTCTAATATGATTTCACAATGTACCCCAGGTAAATTGCTGTCAGCTAAGACATTGGAGCAAACATGCAATCAGGAGTTGGAGAAGAATGGAAGGTTAATCGCAGGCATCCAAAGTTTAACTTGGGACACCTATTGGTTGTTCTTAGTAAAACCATACAGTCATAGGGCCGCCCTCAAGTATCTAACCGATGCGATCGGTTGTATCATCCATGAAATACATGATGCCACATACTCAGCTCAGCTCCATTCTCGTCTCAGTTGCCCTCCAGAATTGGAATCGATGCTTTCAATCTGCCAACTCAGATCAAAGGGAGAACAGCCGAAATGATGAATCATGTTGTTGACTACCGAAAAACCTGCTGTGGAGAAGATATTCAAGATTTAGTTGTACCAATTAAATAGCATTTTATTTTTGTAGTTAGTTAGTTTAATTAGTATTTATATACCCTTTCATGCATTTAGAAAGGGTCCTTAGTTTTTGTATAAGACTCAAACCTGGAAGTTGCACTATTGTGCTTCCGGTATATTTTTTTTATAAAGACTGGGCCATTATTCCAAATTCTAACAAAGAAGCTTTTATGGGATGTGCACTATTGCCTTCATATGTAAGTATCTCTGAGTTGGAAAAAGGAATTCGAATTGCGATTAATATCGGGAATGATTTATAGCACATATGGTACTACTATTTATGATCTAGTTTCATTCTTTTATGTGAATCGTTATTTGATTACTCTTGCTATCATTGAATATATGTATGTGTTTTCAACAGCATTCCTTATATTTTTCAGTATTGGATGTTTAAGGGATGTTATTCTTTTAGTCATATATGTATCAGTGATATATAAAGGATAAGTGTAACAATGTTTTATTGATTACTTTGCTCCACTATTTGAACAAAGTAATTATTATATGAATGAATGTCTTTGTTTATCAAATAGAGTCATCTATATGCTTATTTGTGAATAGAGATTATCAAACGTTACACTTAGAGATAGAAATTTCCCAGGATAGGATAGTTATTCATATTTTTACTTTTTAGATTAAATCATTCATCCATTACCATTTTATTAGAAAACCATTCATTTATCCATCCCCTTTTTATTCATCATTGGGAAACTAGTCCCATTATTTCCAGTCAGAGCCACCACACCAAACGGAAAAGGAGCTGCATTAAGGTCCGGATCGGGTGGTTTTCCCCGATGTTTTTGTAGCGATTTTCAAGGCATCAATAGGGGGGAGGACTGATCCAAGTGGATATTAGTAGCCACCTGCCTATTCCACCTAGACCTCCAGTCAATTTCATCTATTTCCTTGTTTATTCCAACATTTACTATTTTTAGCAGTTTTTCGAGTCAGGAACTTCCGAAGTAGTTTGATCCCCTAAACAATGTCTTTTTAGGTTCTCCATAGGCCCATAGCTATAGCCAGAGGCCTGTTAATACTCAGGTTGTCCCTTGGCTCCTTAAGGGATACGGCCGAGGTAACCACAGACCAAGCTTTGGACTGCCGGTCCTAGCCTACCAGCAGTCAAAGAGGGCTCTCTCTTTGGGATTTAGCTTTGTTTAGGAAATGATTTCAGGCTAGTTATTATGCACATGGTTTTTTGTTTGAGTTTGGCGAGATGGATGATCTATTCAGGCAGTGTTGGCATGCGAAGCGCAAGAGGTTTAGAACATTGGGCATGGAGTCGAGGATGTGGACTGAAGATGTGTTTTCTTTGGCAAAGAAGGGACTACAGAGCAGGATAGCTACACAAGGAATAATATCAAGTTTGAATGAGGATGAAACGGATGTCAGGGAATGAAAGACAGCTAAGTAGTTTTCATTCATGCTAACAGAGGGAACGTGACTGAATATTCTATAGGAGCAATTAAGAAATTCATACAACAATATTCATATACGGAGGAAACTAGTGCAAATATGAGCCTAAGAGGAATTCATATTTATAGGCTAATTTAGAAGGAAAACATAGAGAAAAAGTAGGAATTGAGGGTAGAGCACGACTAAGTGACATCTGAACTATTCTTTCTTCCTGCAAGTTTAGATCATGACACAGATACGATATAGAAAACATAGCAACTGTAGAAAGAGATGAGGAAAACTTATTAGTCCATGAAGAAGCACGAGAATTTGATAATCTTATTCTTCAGCCATCGAATCCACATTTAGACAGTCCAAACACAAATGTTCCAGCAAGCTCTGTTTATTAAATCTCTTAGAGCGTACACAGCAAGTCTCAAAATCAGATTATCGATCAAACACCTCTCACCCTTTGAACAACGGACAATGTTGTTTAAATAGGAAATATTTACATGCTGGCCCTTGAGCCGCTGTCAAGTTAAAAGAACATCACTAAAAACATATCTAACAAAAAAGATCCCAAAGATATTTGTAGCAATAAAGTTTTTAAATGCTAAGTTGTGCTGGTAATGAATTCATAAAATATCTAAAACAGGTGTTCTGGGGCAGCTGGAAACTGAAGTTATGCAAGTGAAGGTTGCGTATGAGAGAGCAGCCTCAAAATGGTTGAACGGTGGTCCTGGAGCTGTGTGCTGGCCTCATGGCCATAACTCTGTAATTACTGCACATGGAATACTTTGTTGGTGTTGTTTAGACGGTTCCATAAAATAATCTTCGCCTTTTAGATTGTGGCGGTGACTGTCCCTTCAGTAAGTTGAGTTGCCCCTTCACATCCAGAATGATATGATCCTCACTTTGCGTGGATGATTGATACAAGCCCACACTGAAATCTGTGATTTCTGCTGTCGTGCTGCTGCTTCTGAGCGCATTTTCAAATGGCCTCTCTCATATTCACTTAAGGGTGTGTTGCATATTTAATTTGCGCCAAACTGAGCCAGATCCAACAAGTACACCATTGCCATCCTCACCACTTTGTCGTTCTTCATATATATCACCCAACTCTCCTTGCTCTGGCGCCATCATATTGGCCATAAGGGAACAGGAAATTACAGTTTTGCCACATACGTGTGAATACCAATTTAAACATTACTGGAACAATCACAATTCAGTCAAATAACCCGTGGCCAAAATAATTGAACTCTTAGTATTCACAAAACCCACCGATGAATCACCATATAAACCATATTTCAGGTTTCAACAGAGTGACCACTTCTTTGTCGCAATCCCTCCAAATCACTGGATCCCCTCATGCGTACTTTCTGTCGTTAATATCAATCTCCTCTGATTCTGCATTTAGAGACTTGAATAAATACCAATTGGACAATG
Source organism: Pinus taeda (assembly GCA_000404065.3). Taxonomy (NCBI): domain Eukaryota; kingdom Viridiplantae; phylum Streptophyta; class Pinopsida; order Pinales; family Pinaceae; genus Pinus; species Pinus taeda. Next base: position 56,653 of record APFE031171536.1, on the reverse strand, counting down.
CATAACAGGGTTTATCACATTATCCTCTTACAAAATAAGAGGAATATTGTAAACTGCAAATACTGACATGAATTCTAATGGCGGCATAGCCTCATCAAAAATGTCCCCTCGGGGTGTACCCACTGTGCATAAACCAATGCACATTATTTCAAGTCAAAATTATTTATAAAACTGTGGATAAAAAAAAATCATTCTATCCAACAGGATTCCTGCATAATTCAATGACACAGCTACTCTACTTTTGATTGCCAACCAACTGCCTCATAACGTAAGGAAGAATGCCTGCATGGTTGAAGTATTCCAATTCAACCTGTGTATCAAACCTTGCAACACAAGTGAATGGTTTTCCAGTGTCTGTTGTAATAGTAATGTCTTGACCCAGCTTCAGTTGAGTGATATCATTAGGAATATCTATTGTGTATCTCTCATGCCCTGTCAGGCCAAGCGACTCAGCATCCTCACCAGATTTGAAACACAATGGAATAATACCCATGCCAACCAAATTGCTGCGATGAATATGCTCAAAACTTTTTGAAATAACAGCTTTCACACCCTGCAACATTGGACCCTTTGCAGCCCAATCCCGAGAACTTCCACTACCATATTCAGATCCAGCAAGAACAATTGTATCATGCCCTGCACTTTTGTACCTCATAGCTGCATCATACACAGATAACTTCTCTCCAGTGGGGATATGTATGGTTTTTGGCCCAACTTCACCATTCAAGAGCTTATTCACCAAGCGGATATTTGCAAATGTTCCTATAACATGAATTTAACATTTCTCATATTGCCATGCACTGTGTTATGCGAAGCAGGGTGATCGATCGGAAGTCGGCAAAAATAGCCACAAGAATGACATCTTGTCTCACAGTAATGTACAGCATCTTCATTAGTTGTATGAACATGGGGTCCTTCATGGCTCCTCTTGAAGGCTGGTACTGGGACACAACAATCCTTTCGTAGACCGTTCTGCTCTGATACATGCTCATACTCAAAAGATCCTCTGCGCCCTTGGAACTGCCTTGTTTGGCGAACTAACTCCGTAAAAATCTCACATATTCCAGGCACCCGCATTTTTCAGGGCACACGTGCTCATTCCCACATAAATGTTCGACATCGCGGTTGAGGTCATGGAAATGGTCTTTGTAACCACATGTCCTTGTACAGTCCTTCATGAGGCATGGGGTTTGACAGTATCTTTCATGGCAGTGATGAGATAACTCTAAATGTGTTGGCTCAAACATTCTTTACACAGTGAAAACCAATCTAATAGCAACACTCATGCAACCTGTTATGATACACAAGTCATATAACAGTCCAACTTCAACTTAAACGAGAAGAAGGCTCACAAAATGGGTGAGTTTAATTGTGTCAATTTTAACTGTTCTAACTTTCCCGTGTGCTTTCAAATTTTGCAATAGCTTGAAGCTCTGAAGAATAAATACAAGAAAAATATATTTTGGACATCATACCTTTGATCTACTTTGAACCTTTTTTTTTTCTCAACTAAGAACAAAATAATATTCAAAGATATGTATACAATCTGGTCTATTCTTTAGACAAATTCCATCTGTAGAGATATCTTTACTCATAAGTTTTTCCTTGTATCCAAATTAGAATGAGTAAAGTAACATGAAGCTCTTCAAAATGATTGGTTGTTAATAAATTTCCGTCTTAAGCTTTCCTCCAAGTAAAGGGTTTGCACCAAATAAATTCCAGATCCTTCTGATGGCTGAGAAACTGTCACAAATTTCTCCTCTCTTTACTCTGTTCCATTGATAGTTTGCCACACCCTTTTGCACTTACAATTAAGAATTCGTATGAAGAGTCATCCATTGTAAAATCACCAATATTTTCATTATAGCGGATTATGTTTGAGAAAAGATGTCCTATTTTTTAATGTTGCAGGTAAGGAAGTGATTGAATCGTTAAACTGTTCATTTGTATCAGCGAGAAACCTTGAACCTTCGAAGTATAATTACAATCCCCTGCTTCCTCAGCATTAAAACTCCCAAGCAATGGAACCACCTGGTGAGAGCTCACATTTTCCAATTGTAGACGAAACAGATTCAAGACCAATCTCTGAAGTCATCTCTGGAGCCTTGACCTTGAACTTTCCTTTTTCAATCTCTTCTTCATCTTTGCCAGCAACGTTTCCAGTCATGCATGGCACATTTGACCCTGCTATTGTTGCTTCCTTGACGTCCTTTCCAAGGTTTACAAGATGATGCAGTTTTCCTCCACCTTGGGTGCTACAATTCCCTACAATAAAATGGCCTAACATGTCACATTGGGTTACTCTGCAGCACCTGAAACTGAAGTCAAGACGCATTGCTCATTACACAACTTTGGCTGCCTTCCGTCTTGAACTGTTGCTTCAAATCCTGTGCAGCCTACATTAACACCGATTTTAGATTCATGGATGATAAGACAAGCTTTCTCATATTTATCACTCTCTATTTTCATGCTGGTTCTAGCTGTTCTAAAACCATGTTCAGATTCCAAGTTCATCAGATCATCTTTAGTAAGACTATCTTTCATTTCTATGCTAGTTCTGGCTACTTCAACATTCTCTCCAGATTCTGGATTCATATGAGCACTCTGCTGAGTGAGATCATCCTCCATTTCTATGGTACTCCCCACTGCTTTACTACTCTCTTCAAATTCCACGTTCATAAGACCAGTCTGCCTAGTATGATCACTCTCCATATCCATGCTAATGACTACAGCTTCACCACTCTTTTGAAATTCTAGGTTTGAATGTTCACTTTGCTTGGCACACCTATCCACTATCTTCATGCTCCACTGAGCAATTTGCATTGCTTGCTGATAACCATCAGTCACAATTTTTCGATAGGAAATGTTGGGTCATTAAGGTTCTGATGCTAGGTGGCTTTTGGTATAAGCTGAGCTGATTTCTCAATCTTTTCAGGTTCCTCTACCAATGGACCCGTCTTGTCAATATCTCCATTTTCTGCTGTCATACCCATTTGCGCTATCTGCATAGCCTGTCTACAAGCATCAATTGTACTTTCCTTATGGAAAGGTAAAGGTTCTATTGAAGTAGAAATTTTTTTAGTCTCTGAGATTTTCACTGCATCACTTTCACTCAAATTTGCAATGACAGATTTATCAAATTACTTTGATTCTTTCAATAATGAAACATTCAGAGCCTGGACATTTTGGAGGGTAATAATATCAGTGCCAAGTGCTTTTTGTGATCCACTATTATGATAGTGGGTGGCTTGTTCACATGCAGTTTCAGCTTGTAAGTTGGCATGAGGCAAAACCTGCAGTGTCCGCATTGCCACTTCACAAGCTCGGGAATTAGAATTACATGTTATTACACAGCCTCCATTTCCAACAGACAAATGCTTTATAAGTGATGCTTTTCGTTTGTGTGCAGATGCATGACCATCTTCTTGTACTTCATGTCCTTGTATTGCAGATAATGCTTTTCTGTTTGCACAGTTAGCTTTACTTGGCTCAATAATGTCTTTATTGTATAACACAGTATCTACATAAGTTGTCCTGGGGGAAACAAAAGCAGGACCACCAAATTGTAGCCTTGAAATATCCTCTGGTTCTTGAACTTCAGAGGCCATAAATGCACTTGTTCCACTACCCATGTAAATCATCTCAGCTTTCTCCATAGAAGAAACAGATTTATCATTATATGTATGCGCCATATTTTTACTAGTCTGCAGTACCAGAGAAGATGACTCCTCTTCTCTCTGACTCAAGCTTGCTGACGACACCTTTGTAACACTTACATGAGCATATTCAGGAGTTTTTCTTTTCCAAACACACTGACTATTGTTCCCCATTTCCACATTCATGACTGGGAACTTCTCTTCCATGACATTTTTATGTCCAGATCCTTAATCTTTCACCAACGCATTATTTTCATTGTGTCTGTTAATTTGAATTCTGGTCAGAGATTTTCCTTTGGTAAGCACATGAGCAGTCTGAGACTTTTGTAAAATCCATGGAGAATTGACTACTTTCTGTTCATTGTCACTAAGTCCAGGATATTCAAAGTTTTCATTTGAAGCAACTTGCCTTTTAGCATTCATAGTTTTTTGTGGATGCAGCCTTACTAAGGCCAATGAGATCAGTCAACAGTAGTGTTAGCCATGCTTGAGAAATGTTTAATAGTGCCTGGTCCATGGTCCTCAAGAATACATGCAATGACTTTTGTGCCTGAGGATTTTGTGCCCTCTTTGCCTCAGTAGCAAATATGGAACATTGCTGCAAGCAAAGCATGACATATTTGGCCTGTGAATATGTCGATCACGAAAGGTGAATACCTTCTATGAGCAGGAGGCTAACAAGCTCTAAGAAGTTCTCTTGGTGTAGAAAGACAATAGGCATGTCAGGGCTGGGAAAATGACTAAGCTCTTTTGTGGCCTCCTGTGGAAAGAAAACAACAAGTGGGAGAATGTTGGGTTGTGTTACATTCTTTCCATGTAGTTAACAGGGGGTTTGAAGGGCACAGGGGGTTGGACCCTATGTTAGGTTGGGCGGACCCACCAATGTTTTTGTGCATGATTTTCTCACATGTTTTTTTTGGACGCGATGGTTTTCGGTCCATGGTATTGGACGCGATGGTTTTCAGTCCATGGTATTAGACGCGATGGTTTTCGGTCCATGGTATTGGATGCTTCGGCATGTATAAATATGTATTGTAATATTGAAAGGAACATAATGAAAAATCAAGCTGGTAGTCTCAGTTTTGGGATCCAGGGGAAAATCACTGTGTATATGTGTTTTATATGTTATGCTCTCACATTGTTTATTTTTCGTGTTTAGAATTCGTATGCAGGTAATTTTTGTACGGGGTTAAAACCTACACAAAAATATGTGTTTACATCAAGTTATAATGCTCAAAATGCTAAAACAATGTCCCCAGTGACTCCAGAAAAGTTAAAAACCCCTATTTTAGCTCTTTCTGCACTCAAAAGGGTTGAAAATTGACTGAGTTATTCCCCAAAGAATTTTTCTTGCTAATAGTCCTCCAATTCGCACTCTCCTGCAAATTCAGTCTTTTGCAGCCACGTGGAGCGACAATTTTTCCCCGCACTGGCGAGATTCCTGTCAGTTCATGTGAAAATTATCGAACACTTAATTGCACTATGTCGGTCTTGAACTGAATAAAAAGGAACCAAGTGGCACGACCATATCTGTCGAATTCAGGGTTTGTTTCACTGTTTTCGTCGATGATTAACCCACACTCCTTTACCCTAGTTGTCATGGTCAGGTTTCAGAACCCTACCATGGTTAAGTTCCACCATACCATAACCCAACCATTCATTGACTATGGTAAGGTTCAAAACCTGCACCAATGGTCATATATGGAGTCATATGACCTCGGGGCTAGCCCCCACCAACTATTCTGTGCGCCTGGTTTTGAGCACTGAGTTCCGATGAGTGCTAACTTCGAGGTTGTGCCATGGGTCGGGCTAAGGCCTAGCCCCTTGGCCCCTCTGCCTGCGTCCCGTGGGTGCTAGGATGGCTAAGGGCTAGGGCTTAACCCAACCCCTTTCCCCAATGGCACATTATGTAAAATTTAAATAGGATTGTGTGACCACCATAGTCAAGAAACATGTGTGGCGCAATGGTGTGAGCCTATTATTGTTCGGTGGAGGTCACAAGTTCAGACCCCATGGAGGCAGTTCAGCCTCATACAAAAAAAATTCCAAGTAAGAGGAGGCCACGTGGATGCCATCGATTGGCCCACGTGGCTCTCCCTCATTGGTCAATCATTCAACCAATGAAATCACACCATCCACCAATGAATCAAAATGTGACACTTTTCACCATACCATTGGCCAATAGGAGGTCCAATCACCCTATATGACCATTTCCCAGTCAGCATACATACTATTGACTGGGAATCCTTGTAAACTCATTTTTTTTTAATTTTAGTTGTTTAACAAATCTATCAAAACACGATATTGGGAGCATATGATATTGGTTTTGAGTGAAGGGAGTTGTGTTGGATTCAGATCGCTGAGATCTATCCAATCGTACAGGTTTCGAGCATTTTTGAGCACTTTGAATTTTGAGCACTAAACGGATCCCTTGGATCACTTATAGGTCAAATAAATGTTTACATATAAGTATTCCATATAAGCCCATTGATTAAAGGGATTCATTATTCCATATAAGTTCATTGATTACAAGGATTCATCTAATACTAGTTCATAGATTAGAATAATGTATGTTCAACTTTCAACATTTTACTGGTATTAAGTGTGTTCAACCCCATATGTGTACAATGTATGAAACTAGATTGAATATAGCGAATGTATGGTGTTTGATTTGATATTAGGTTGGCACTAGCATATTATATGTACTCTCTTTTCCATAATAGGGACTGAGCAGGGCATAGCTAGCAACATAGGAGCCATCTCGGCGTTAGCAGCTTCATGTCGCACTACAATGAGGTTCCATTATCACAAAGATGCCCAAAAATTGGCTTCAGTCCAGGATGTAGAATCCATGTTGGCTCTATTCTAGTTCCCTCTAGGTAGAGCTCATCAACGATGAAGGAAGCGATCCCAAAGGCACATCATGGGCACCCTAACATAGATTCTCATATAATCCAAAATGCAGAAAAATGAGTAATGGTGAACTAGGATTCTCCCTTTGCTAGTATGAATTATGTCACTAATTATAGATAGGTAACAATGTGATTACATTACCTGAAAGGCCTTAACAAATTCTTAAGCCCCTTGTCCAAGTTAACCATTTCTTAAGCCCATCTTGACCAAGGATGGTCTAGATATAAATTCATGCATGCAGAGGCCAAACATGGGGTCTAAATTTTTCGATCCTTTTTCTTAAATTCCTCAAACTTACAATGGATAATGCCATTTCATCCATCTCTTCGATACCTTTCTAACAATATAATTTTTTCCTTAATATGACTCCCGAATCAAAATATATAAGCCCTTAAAGCTTGGCCTACTAGACATTGCCACATCACTCTAGCCTATAATGTGGCACCTATATGGTGACCACATGGGAATCCATGCCATTTCCCACATGTCAACTGTTGACCCGTTCATGACAGTGTCATGTCATACATTTTTGGTTACTTGCAGGATATATGCGCATATATAAATAATGTAAGGGTGAACCCCCCTTCCAGACACATATGTTGTGCAGGCCCCCTATTCCACCTCAACCCAGAAATAAAATCCCAGGGATTTCCTTTGCAGTCCACCATTGAAACCATTGGGGATGAACCTTCAAGGTTACGTGGAACCCCACTCTACCAAACCATTGTTTTCAATCCACTGGAGAGCATTCAACCAATCTCATGAGGTCTGACCTCCACTGTGGACCCCTCCTCCTACGCGTTACATCACTTGCCCTCACACCTGCACACTTGGGCTCCACCACTGCCACAAAACCTTAGGAATAAAATCCCAATAGGATTGCACCAAGCACCACAAGAAATCATCAGGGTGGAGGCACCAGAGTGACATCATAGATTCTAATCGTCTAGGTGACATCACGAGTTCTAATTGTCGGGGTGATGTCATGGATTCTAATCATCGAGGTCATCTGATGGTGCAAACTCTATGTGGAGATCAATGGCTTTGAACCAAGCATTCTTGTTTTTGGTCATGGTGCCCAACCACATAAGCATACGAGGTTCAAGGCCTAATTTCCTCTACAGCTTGGTTTTCATCTCCTACGCACTTTAACAAAATCAAAGATTTTTTAAGTATATATAACAAAGCCTTTTCCTAGGGCCCCCAGAGCCATAACATATGCGAATATGTTGGTGGCTTATCTAGCTATCCTTCTTGAACTTTTATAGAGACTCTACCCGAGCCCTATTCTTGTATGCAAAGGCTGACATAGGTGTGCAAGCCACTTATATTTATAGATATGCCCTATGATATCCCTTCTGAGCTTTTTACACAGACTCAACCCATCATGCATCTTTTGCGAGCTTTCTCTCCCTCTTTATATGTGTGTGTGTGTGTGTGAAAATAGGGTTATCCCTCTTGAGCTTGTAGTTAAAAAAAAAGGCTTGATGGCAAAAATGCTTTAATATAGGTATTCAATTTCCTTTGAATAGAGATTGTCTTTCTTTCCATACACAGGTATATAGACTAATCTACAATCTCTAAATAAACACATGAATAAACTCATTCCTTAAAAAATAATATTTTGGAAAATTAACCTCTCATTTCCACACAGGAAAAAGGGCATCCCTTGCTATTAATTTAGTCATATTAACAACACTACAAACATAAACATGATATACACATGCAATACAATGAAAAACTTCAGGCATTCAACTACAAATGCATGACATAAATATAAAAAGAACCATAAGAATTCAAGAATTTCATTCAATAAGTTCATGCATCAGTATTATGTAGCAATGCAACATCATTCAGAGCTACATATCAATTCCCATAGAGAAATTATTTAATTCCACAACTCTCAGCTTAGTGAACCTTATTTATAGTACATAAAAAGCGCAAATTGAAGGTAGGAATTCAATTTTCCACCCCACCATAGATCTACTATAGCCAAAATCACTTACAATAGTCACTCCCAAGAAAAATCCTCAATCTAAGGGGAATTTCTTTTTAGCATATTTAGCAAGAAGCCATATTCAATCCACAGGGGATATTAAATGCATATGGCATCGGGTGGTTTATCAGCTAGTCAAGCACAATAGAATTCACAAAAATGGGTGGTTTATCAGTTGTTTCAAGAACTTTAAGAGTGGTTTATTAGCCCACAATAAGCACCCTAGGTGGTTTATCAACTCTCTCTCAGAAAGCACCCATCTGCATGTGGTTTATCATCCCTAGCTAGCACCATGCATGGTTTATCAACCAGTCCTTGGCAAGCACTCATTCACATTTCCTATTAATCCTCTCGCACTCCTCGTCACAAATTCCTCTTTCATGGAACCCCATTCCCTCAGCTCATATCTCTTTCCATATTTCCTCGTGAGCTTCACCAAGAGGAGGTCCAACCCCAACATTTTTATGCAAATTCCTTTTTATAATTTCTCAACGGTGCCTCTTGATGCTCCTCTTGGACTCTTTCTCTTATTTTTGTTATTATTTGCACCATAAATTAATTAAAGGTGCTAGCTAACCCCACCTGGGTTTATCTTTCCTCTTCCATCTTAGATCATGGATATGTGGTCCCATTATTCAAGCCATTACATAAAAATATACTCATTTATAATTCAAAGTATTATCACATTACCAAAAATCATGGGAAAATGTATGAGGGGTGTCACAAGTCCTTTCAATTTTATTGCTATGTGTGGAAGCCTCACCAGGCGAGCTAGAGAATGTAAAGTACGAGAACTAAAGTTTCATTACATAAGATGAGGGGGAATTCAAGGAACATGCATTGAATTAATTGGCAAACACGTCCACTCATGGCTTTTGGATCCCACTCACAATTTCATGGATGGAAGGGGATGGATTTATTATTAAATCCCTTATTTTGAGGCTTGAGCTGGATTTACCATGTTGTTTCCTTCTAATTAGGAAAGATTTTCTCCTTCTTTTTCTAACACTTTTCTTCTTTGTCACTTCTCTCTCTCCATCATTGGGCCATCATATGGTTTTCCTTTATTGCTCCATGGTCTCATTCACTCCTCTCCTCTATAAATTAGTTGGCTTTCTCTAGACTCCTGACCCCTTTTGTTCCACATGGCTGCACACTTGCTTAAGCCTCAAGGCTCATCCTCAAGGTTAAGCTAAACTTCATCTCTTCAGCCCATTCTCCTCATTCTCGTAAGCTTCTTATCACAACAAGGTTCTGAGCCAAGGGAAATTCTAAATAGTACAATGCCCAAATAGGGTGCAAGAGTAAGGGGAGCATATTACTATAGGCAAATAGGGCTCTTTCAAGTCCAACAAAGAGAAGAGTCCTTGACTATTCTATATAGAAACAATACATTGTCACAAATACTGGAGGAAATTACCTAGGTCGAGTGAGAAATTGTTGGAGAATGAGGATTACTCTTCGACATGGAAGTATCTGGTGAATTGAAAAATAGATCTAAAACATTGACCAAATTAGAGGGAGATTCAATCAATACAAATGGGACAAGTCCCAATGGATAATAATGCAACGAGGGAGGAGATCTTGTTGATTCTGGATGAAATTAAACTCACAACCTAGGGGTTGGATTGATGATTGTAGCATATAGAGGCACATCTAGGTATTTCCCCAAAATTAGACTACTCACCACATAGCAACAAAGAACCAATAGTGGTGAAAGAATCTAACTCCCCTAAGATTGGATGGTGGAATCAATACACTATTCTTTTGCTCATTTTTCCTTTTGGTATTTCAATTTAAGGTTAATAGTTGATTTGGTTAGCCTCAAGGCACATGATAGTAGTATTTTAGTATTAAACTTTTATGACATTAATATTTTTTGGATGCTGAAATAACATTTGGCATTACCACTGGTTTGGTTTCCCTAATGGCAGATTAGGGCAAGCCTTCATGTGCATTTTATTTTGGTTATAATGAAATGAAAATTTTTTTATTACAAACAATATATATATATATAATATATATATATAATAATATATATAAGATAACTAAAGTGCCACATGGTAGCGAGAGGTTGGCTCACATAGTACAGGATGCACAACGAGATTCTTGAGTAAAAAAAAGCTTTCCTTCTTTCTCTAACTTTGCCTACATATTCCGAACTTCTACACTTTTACATAAAATGACCTACTTTAATAAAATAAGTGAGAATTACTTTTACAATGATGTTATTTTAAAAATTAAATTTGCATGAAAAATGTAACTTAGAAAAAAGAACATTAAGATTACTTTCTCATCCTTCACTTTTATGTTTTAAGTGAATATATTTTACAGTAAAGATGTGATAACTTAAAGTTGCATGAATTTTTCAAAAGTAATTCAATAAAAAATGACTTGAAGACCTAAAACTATTTTTTATCAGCTAAGAGTTTGACTTCCTCAGATGTAAAGAAATAGGTAATGGCCTAAGATCCAAAGATATTTGGTAAGAATGGAATTCTACCCACTTACTAACCATCCATGATTTATTTTAAGTGTTGTAGTTTTTATTGAATACCAATGATGAGTCAATGCATATTTATGGATAGCATTCAACGATGGTTGTTCTCCTATTGGCCAAAAACTGAACTATGATAGGATTTTTCACCTTTGGAAGAGGAAAAAAATATTTCAACTCAAGACCTCTTATTTAATTAAATAACTTTCAACTAGGTGAACTAATGCAAAATATATATCAAATGTTATGAAAATGGAGTGGGGTTTTCTTTTTTAACTTGCTTCTCGAAGTGTGTGCTTACCCCAAACCCTTGTTTTTTAAACTTCTTTTGCTTAGAAAAACAAACAAAATTTATTTAAAAAAATGAAACTTAAAAATATTAAAGTTATATATCGATTAGCTTACCTAGAAAATGTAGGTTTGCTCTCTATGTCTGATTTTTTATTTTTTATATAGCACAAAGCACATACGTAGATTGGAAAGGGTACCAAACCAAGAATATAACAAAAAATATGAAGCATTAACACACACACACACGCTTAATTTAAAAGCATTAATGAAATTTTATACATCAATACTTGAAAAAATAGTTGTATATTTGGCAAATGGAAAACTTTTTTAGGTGAAAAAAAGTGTTTCAACTAAAAACAATACTTTGGATGTAATGAACTTGCAAACTCAATTAAAAAATGCCTAGAAATATTATAATCTAAAAATCATTTGATGCATGCAAGACATAGGTTTGGGATCTTGATTAACAATGGGAATGAGTTTCCATACAGATTCTAATACCATGTTCAAAAATATGGTATTTTCGTATAGGTCAAACATCTTAAATAATTGATCACACAAACAAATTAAGGATTAGTGCACTCATTTATTACATGGTTAAAGCTAAAAAAAATTCCATAGCCCCAACTAATTGAACCACTTGAGTCAAGATATTAATGCAAGAGGAAAAATGTTACAAAAGATTTTCTCCCAATAAATAATCAACAAATGTTTCTCATAATCGATTAATGGCAAATGACCCTCCATGCTATTTAAATATAGATCATGGATCGGTTACATGTTAAGTTATAAATTAATATACTTATGAGTATCAAGGAGAATATGAATCGTCAAATCACATTATGTCTAAAACATATCGTGACCATGAGATTACATAAGTATAAATGCATACTAAGGAAACATACTTGACCTAAAAACACATTAAACATAGTGATTAACTTATTAAGAACCTACGAAGTTCTAATTTTTTTACAAGTGCATTCAATGGCTATTTTTACCCTCATTTTATTTTATTTTTCAATATTAAAATTACAAAAATTTGCAACTATGATATCTAATGTTGCAAACAAAAATCTTAAATTGACCCCAAAAATAAACATAGGTGCTTTCAGTATCATAACGCAAGTTAAGACAAAAAGATAATTTTGGTTTTCGAGATGGGGCCAACAGACTTATGAGTTATAAAATCCAATCTAAAGAAATATAACAAGAGTTAAAATAAAATCTGAGATTTGTAAAATATGAATAAATTTTGTATTGTGGCGTACCAATGCCAGGAAGATTGAAAATGAACTCTCTAGGCTGCATCAAGCTGTGCCTGTGCCATCGCTCTTCCTCATTTTGGCCTTGTTCTTCTTTTTCTCAGACATATGTTCAGCATCCTCATGTTCACTTCTAATCCTCTTAATAATCGATTTTGTTAAAACAACCTCTTGACTGCCTTGTTGCATCCCTTCAAGATGCTTAAATCCATGTTCCTTATTTTGAATGATGGTTGTCATTTCCTCTTTCAATCCATGTTGTTCGACCATTATAGGATCTTGTCGAGGCTTTTCTACATGTGCTAAACCTGGATTTGCATCATTTATACTTGGCTTACCATTTTCAACTTCACCCGAATCCTTCACCATTGATTTTTCTGAAGCCCCTCCAACTTCACATGGGTTCTCCACATTTATCTTTTCTGGAATAGTAGAAACATCCTTAACGTTCAACTTTTTTGTATTTTCAGCTAAATGAGAACCCGTTCCTACCAATAGTTGATTATTAGATGTACTGTTATCAGTAGGTAGCTTTGATACAACATTGGTGACCTTGAATTCCTGCTTAGAATCATTGTTTTGTTTGGTTTTATCATGAAGTTCAATCTGTGGAAAAGAATTGCAATCTTGGGTGTGAATATATCGGATTACTTCATATGCAGTGTTTCTTGCAGCCTCCTTCTTATTGTTTCCAGGAGCTCCGGTGTACAACTCCCCGTTAATCTCTACAGTTGCCCAACTTTTACAGCAACTGTAGAGATTAACGGGGAGTCGTACACCGGAGCTCCTGGAAACAATAAGAAGGAGGCCACAAGAAATGTTGCATATGAAGCAATCTAATCAATTCACACCCAAGATTGCAATTATTTTCCACATATTGAACTTCATGATGAAACCAAACAAAACAATGATTCTAAGCAGGAATTCAAGGTCACCAATGCTGTATCAAAGCTACCTACTGATAACAGTACATCTAATAATCAACTATTGGTAGGAACGGGTTCTAATTTAGTCGAAAACATAGAAAAGTTGAACGTTAAGGATGTTCCTACTGTTCCAAAAAAGATAAATGTGGAGAACCCATGTGAAGTTGAAAATGGTAAGCCAAGTATAAATGATGCAAATCTAGGTTTAGCACCTATAGAAAACCCTCAACGGTGTTGGCATTATGAGACAAGTGTTGTCCTTGATGGAAAATCACGCATATGATAAATTATAGTGCAGCAAAGTTATTTTCTGGTTCCGCAGGTGCAAACCTAAAGTTCACGGACTTTCATGCAGAGAAAAGTTCATGCACTTTCATGAAGAGAAAATTTCCTTTCATGCAGAGAAAAGTTCATGCACTTTCGTGCAGAGAAAAGTTCATGCACTTTAATGCAGAGAAAGTTCACGCACTTTCATGAAGAGAAAAGTTCACGCACTTTCATGAAGAGAAAATTTCCTTTCATGCAGAGAAAAGTTCACACACTTTCATGCAGAGAAAAGTGCACGCACATGAGAAATCTTATGGTTGGTTCATGGTATTTAGTCCTTTGTATTTGAACCTATGGTTTTGGGCCATGGTATTGCATCCAAAAGTGTTGATCCCAAGTATTGGGTCCATGGTATTGAATTGTTATGGTTTTTGGTCAGTGGTATTGTGAAAGGCCTAAGGCTATAAAAGAGGAAGGAGATCATTTGGCAAGGTATCATCTGAATTATTGAATATCTGATAAAGTGTTAGATCTGGAATACTGTGATTGGGTTATGGTGCAGATCTGGATCTTAATGAAGAAGGAACCTGAGCACAAGGAGAAGGATAAGTTCTATTGATGGGTCAAAATCTTAAGGCTGGAATAGTGGTATCTCTATATGATTTTGATCTGTGATATGTGGCGCATGCTTGATCTATAAATCTGATAATCTGGGTTAACTAATATATGAATGTTTGAAAGAATGAATTTATAGATCTGTACG
>APFE031171536.1:0-31224 GCA_000404065.3 Pinus taeda | reverse complement strand
TTTTCATTTGAATCATCCAAGAATTGTTCATTTATGTAATGTAAAGGAGGTTACCCCCTTGAAGAGGCTGAATTCTAAGGCGTTGATCTATCTTTTCTATCTTTTTGTGAGCTGGTTTCATAATAGTTAGATATAATTTTCTCTAGAGGATGAGCAATTTGGTTGCCATATTCTTTTAGTTTATTGAGTCCAATTTCGTATTGAGTTGAACCATCGCAAATCCACTCTCTCTTCTTCCAACTGTGGCCACCTCTACATTGAGTTGTCTATGCTCACTCTCTTTTATACCTAGTATCTCTTGTATTTATGTCTCTTTTCCACACTCCTTTATCAAATGGGTAGATTGGGATCATATTCCTCCAATGATGAACAGTTCAATGGTGCATTTTCTTGGGAGTTGAGTAGTTTTATGATACTGGATGGGTCTTCATATACCCATTCATGCTCGTATTTGAGTTGGAGCATCTCATACCCACTCTATTTTATATTTTCAACCATTGTTGTACCTTTATTGAATTGGGTATGCCCACTACTTTTATACTTTATCATCCCTATTCATGTCCCCATGTTAATATTAAGAGGAAAGTTGCAATGATGGTAATATTCACATGTGGTCATTCATGGCTAAATGCCTTCTTTATTGTATTTTCTATATTTGACTAGGTTAGCCTAGTCCCTCTTGAATTGTAATCACCTCTTTATGGGATGTCTCCCTTCTTGAAGGGACATCTCACTAGAATTGTGTATAAATACACAACTCAAAATCTCAATCACATTATATTATCATATTAATTCATCGTGATTGTTTCCTTAGCCTACGAGCACCATATAGTGTGTTTCTCTTGATCTTGAATCCATCATCTTTTTTATTTTTGGTGTACCTATGGTTTATGCCAGTTTAGGGTTTTTTGGTGTCCCATTCAATCCTTCTCTCTTTTGTCATCCAAACACAACCCATTAACCCATTCCAAGACTAGGAAACAACGTTGGACCCTTCCTCTTTGGTATCCAAATGAGCCATGAAGGTATGAAACAAGTTTGTGAAATCATTCACTACTTAATCGCAATTAATCTAGTTATTTCCATTTCATGTATTTATCTTCATGATATATTACTAGGTATAACTTCTCATGCATTGCCTACACAATGTTTCCCTACATATTGATAGGTTTAATGAAAACAAATAGGTACACAATGCATTAAACCATGCATCAATCATCTTAGTTTTGATTTTTCCTTTAAACATGGAAATATTATGGTTTATCTTCATTATGACCGGATTTGTCACGCCCCCAATTCTTTTTTCGTTAAATTGGCCGGGTGCGGCACCGCCTAAGTAACCAACATCTTTCATTGTTAACTTACTTTACGAACTACACCTTCAACATTCATTATAAACATGAATAACATCATAATGTGCGGAAACCATTATAATAAGAACATGATAAAACAGCAGCTTGAACACAACCATATGCAAGAGAACTTCTTTTATTATATATATGAGAATTTTGTACAATGACCGGGAGCTCGGCTCAACCGGCGTTTTACCCAAGTCGGGCGCCCACCCGTGCAAGAGCGCACAGTGGTCTCACCCAAGACTTAACCAAATACAACATATAAACCAACACATGTTCTTTGCCGAACGGGCAGGCGCACCCGTGCAGGACCCACGCCCAACACAATCCAACTCGCACCCAATGCACCGGCGGGCGGGCGCCCTAGCGCACCCTCCACCCGCGCCTCAACCACATGTAACTTCTATGCCAATTCTGTGTGGGCCGCCCGGTAGGTGGGCGCATAGATCTACGCCTTGCCGCGGCTCCTCTTCTCTTCCTTCGCACCTTAGCTCGCAGGTTGAAGAGCGACTTGCTTGGTTCCAAATGCCAAGTCTCATCGCATCACTTATACCCAACCTTCGTGTGGAGGTCGCCCCCATGGCCGACCTCTCCACACACTTCCAATCAACGCGTCCTTAACGATATGAACCCCACCATATGGTCGGCTCGCCCATCGTTTGCCACGCTCCATCTCGCCATATAAACCATGGAACTCCAACTCGTCTGCATATAATGCCTCGCCCTTGTCGTTCCATGCCTTGTCTCATGCCTTAACCACATCGCACGGAGGAAGGACCGCGCGCCTGGCCACCCAATGACTGCAGGACGTTACATCCTCCCCCACTTGAAATCATTGTCGCCCTTGACAATCTCGACTGCCTCAGTATCTTCCGTTCATACTTCGCAATCTTCTTCTTCCATCTCCAAAGTGAGTCCTCTGATTCCCAGCTCTCCTCTTCCAGTGCATTCTTCCATCTGACAAGATACTCCCATTTCATGTGGCAACCAATCCTTGTAGTTCTGAAGCTCAAAATCTTCTCCAACTGCAATCCTGGTTTGTCCACAATCTCGGCTGGTCCTCTCGGCGATTCAGCCCTCTCTGGATGATCAACATCAAGTCTGCATCTCTTCAACTAACTAATGTGAAAAACTGGATGCTTCATGTGCATATGGTGTGGAAGCTCTAGCTCATAAGCAACTTCCCCCACTCTCTTCTTCACCCGGAATGGTCCCTCATACTTTCGTGTCAGTTTGCTCGTAGTCCCCTTGGCTGGATGAAACTACTCCCCGGTAATCCTGAGAAACACCATATCTCCCACACTGAAGTGCACATCCTGTCTTCCTCGATCAGCATATTTCTTCATTCTCCTTACAGCATCGTGCAAGCGCAACCGTGCCAACTCCAAGGTCTCCTCCCAAGCCTTCATGAACTTCTTCGCATGATGACTCCTCAAGAAACCTCCTGTCACTATGGTATGCGGTGCAACCAGCATCTGTCCATTCACCAACTCAAATGGATTGTACCCTGTCGCAGAACTCTTTTGAATATTGTAGCTAAACTGAGCAATATCCAAGAGTTCAGGCCAATTCTTCTGATCAGCCATCACATAATGTCACAAGTAGTCCTCCAGCAATGCGTTGATTCTCTCGGTCTGCCCATCTGTCTACGGATGGTAACTTGAACTCATCAACAACTCTGTCCCGACTAGCTTGAACAATGTGTTCCAAAATCTGCCTGTAAAACGTGGATCTCTATCCGACACAATGCTCAATGGCATCCCCCAATACTTCACTATGTTCTTAAAGAACAACTCTGCAGTCTGCTCGGCTCCACAAGGCATCTTTGTAGGAACAAAGACAACATACTTGGAAAAACGATCAACCATGACCATG
This sequence comes from Pinus taeda, assembly GCA_000404065.3. Taxonomy (NCBI): domain Eukaryota; kingdom Viridiplantae; phylum Streptophyta; class Pinopsida; order Pinales; family Pinaceae; genus Pinus; species Pinus taeda. The sequence continues at coordinate 27,994 of APFE031171536.1, read as the reverse complement.
ATCCCATTATACCCCTGAACCTGTGGTAACTGAGTGATGAAGTCCATCGAGACACTCATCCATGGCCTCTCAGGAATCGGTAAAGGCTGCAACAGTCCTCCTTACCTCTGAGTATCCGATTTTTCCTGCTGACAAATGATGCACGTATGTACATACTCCTCCACATCCTCTCGCATATTCACTCAAAAGAATCCTCTCTCCAACAATGCCAAAGAATGACGCTGCCCTGGGTGGCCAGCCCACGGAGAATCATGGCACTCCTTCAAAAGGTGTCTCCTGAGTCCAGATGACTTTGGAACATAGAGCCGGTTTCCAAAGAACAAGAACCTGACCTGTAGAAAGAAATTTCGTGTCTTCCCCTCCTTTATCTACTTCACTATATTCTGCGCCAAAGTATCAGTTTCAACACTTTCCTTGAGTTTATTCTGCATCTCTTCTGACATCTGAACTCGACTTCTACTCCTTGCTGCCTGGTCTTCACCCTCCAATGCTGCAAGTTGTCCCTTCCTACTAAGGGCATCTGCTACCGCATTGTGCCTTCCCGGTCTATACTCAATAGACATGTCGAATTCTACCAAGAAGTCCTGCCAACGAGCTTGCTTCGCAGAAAGCTTCGGTTGTGATGCAAAATAACTTGCTGCAACGTTGTCAGTCTTGACAACAAACGGCTTCCCAATCAAGTAATGCCTCCACACATGAAGACAGTGAATGATCGCAGTCATCTCCTTCTCATGAACCGGATACCTTCGTTCTCTATCCTGCAACTTCCGACTCTCATACGCCACCGGATGCCCATCCTGCATAAGAACCCCTCCTATGGAAAAATCTGAAGCATCAGTGTGTACCTCAAACGGTCTCTTGAAGTTAGGCAACTTCAGTATCGATGTTGTAACCATCCTCCTCTTCAAGTCATCAAATGCCTTTTGACATTTATTCGTCCAACACCACCTCTTGTCTTTCTTTAATAGGTCTGTCAGTGCCGATGTCACCTTGGAGTACCCCTCTACAAACTTCCGTTGGTAGTTGGTCATGCCCAAGAACAATCGCATCTCATGGACATTCTTCGGTTCAACCCAGTCCTCGATCGCCTTCACTCTGCTCAGCTCCATTCGTATGTACCCTTGACCAACAATATGCCCAAGGAACGGAATCTCGGTCTGAGCGGACACACACTTAGACTTCTTCAAGAACAACTGATTTTCCCTCAGTGCCTCGAACACCATTGCCAAGTGCTTCTTATGATCCTCCATGTTGTCATTGTACACCACTATATGTCCAAGTACACTACTATGAATGAATCCAAGTATGGTTGTAGGACATCATTCATCAAAGTGCAAAACGTAGCAGGAGCATTACACAACCCGAATGGCATAACAAGGAACTCAAAGCTACCATACCTTGTTACTATCGCAGTCTTCTTCTCGTCTCCTTCAGCTATCCACACCTGATAATACCCATGCCTCAAGTCCAGCTTGGAAAACACTCGGGCTTTCGCAAGCTTGTCACAGCAATCAACAACCAATGGGAAAGGATACATGTTCCTTACCGTCTGCTTGTTCAATGCACAGTAGTCACAGCACATTCGTAGCTCATTCGAATCCTTCTTCCCCTGGAACAATACCGGAGCTCCATAAGGGGACCTTGAAGGTCTAATGAAACCTGCATCAGCTAACTCCTTTAGCTGTCGTTTCAATTCCTCCAACTCAGGCCCTGACAATCGATAAGGTGCTTTAGCCGGGGGTTGCTTCCCTGGTTCAAGCTCAATGCTATGGTGCACTGCACGCCTTGGTGGAAGTTTCTTCGGTAGCTCATCAGGCATCAAATTCGCATATTTGGTCAGCACCTCAGAAATCTCGGCTGGAACAGGCGTCCCCACTCCATCACCTTCGACTCCCTTGAACATCACCGCATATGTCTCCATATCTGACTCCTTCATAGCCTTCTCCAAACTTAGTGCAGAAACATGCTGCACCTTGAATTCCCTCCTTTGCCTATGAGTGGGCAAAGTCCAAGTTTGTGACTGTCCAACCAGCACCACCTCATCACAGAAGGGGACAACAATAGCCCTGTTGCCCTTCAAGAAATCTTGTTCGAGTATCATATCAAAGTCATTCATCTCCATCACTGTGAAGCCCAACTGACCCTTCCAGTATTTTATCTGCACAGGGACTTCGTGTGCCAAACCTGCCACCCTAGCTCTAGAGTTCACTGCCTTGACTTCCATATTCGATGGGAAGATCATCAGTCCAACCTCTTTTTCCAACCGTGTCGTCATGAAGTTATGAGTGGCCCCCATGTCCACCAAAGCTTGAATGGTCTTGCCACGGACCATCAAGTCCACGAAACCCAGACTGTTCATCCATGATTTCTCCATAACTTTTCCCTGCATACACGTATGTTCTCTGCATTCATCATCAAGCAACGGCTTCACCACCTGTGAACCTGCTCTGATACCACCTGTCACGCCCCCAATTCTTTTTTCGTTAAATTGGTCGGGTGCGGCACCGCCTAAGTAGCCAACATCTTTCATTGTTAACTTACTTTACGAACTACGCCTTCAACATTCATTATAAACATGAATAACATCATAATGTGCAGAAACCATTATAATAAGAACATGATAAAATAGCAGCTTGAACACAACCATATGCAAGAGAGCTTCTTTTATTATATATATGAGAATTTTGTACAATGACCGAGAGCTGGGCTCAACCAACGTTTACCCAAGTTGGGCGCCCACCCGTGCAAGAGCGCACGGTGGTCTCACCCAAGACTTAACCAAATACAACATATAAACCAACACAAGTTCTTTGCCGAACGGGCGGGCGCGCCCGTGCACGACCCACGCCCAACGCAATCCAACTCGCACCCAACGCACCGGTAGGCGGGCGCCCTAGCGCACCCTCCACCCGCGCCTCAACCGCATGTAACTTCCGTGCCAATTCCATGTGGGCCGCCCGGTAGGCGGGCGCATAGATCTGCGCCTTGCCGCGACTCCTCTTCTCTTCCTTCGCACCTTAGCTCGCAGGTTGAAGAGCGACTTGCTTGGTTCCAAATGCCAAGTCTCATCGCATCACTTATACCCAACCTTCGTGTGGAGGTCGCCCCCATGGCCGACCTCTCCACACACTTCCAATCAACGCGTCCTCAACGATATGAACCCCGCCATATGGTTGGCTCGCCCATCGTTTGCCACGCTCCATCTCGCCATATAAACCATGGAACTCCAACTCGTCCGCATATAATGTCTCGTCCTTGTCGTTCCACGCCTTGTCTCATGCCTTAACCGCATCGCACGGAGGAAGGAGCGCGCGCCCGACCGCCCGATGACTGCAGGACGTTACAGGGTTTTTTCTTCTAAACAAGCCTAATCTATGTTGCGTGGATGTTCTAAGCATGGCTTGGGTTATGATTCTTCTCAAGAGTTCCACAACTAATTGTAAATTTCCTTTTGTTGTTTCCAAAGGGCTTCATCAATTGTCGACTATACAATGTTTGCATCAATGCTAGACAAGTTAATCGAATTGGTGCTACTTGTCATGTCAAATGTGTGCCAAAAGGTTAAGAGAGGAGTTGGAACAACCATGTGCTTCTAATACTGAGATCCAGTCTAAAATAGAATTCAACTTGATTGGATATGTTGGTTTAGTTCAATCACTTGCAATGGCTATTAAAGTTGTAGAATAAAATGTCTTGCTTTGATACTAATGACCAAGATTTAGGTAGTGAAAGGATTTGGCTCAACTATGTAACAAGCCATTGCAAGGGATTTGTGGCTTGTAAAAAATGGGTAGTGCTACAAAAAGATGGCATTTTTTAGGGAAGGAATAAACTACATAATATTTTGAACTAGGCTAAGCCATTCACATTGTGCAAATTTTTTACAATAAACAATAATGATGCATAAGCACAATTGGCATAATAAACTTGGTACCATAAGAAAAAATAGACAATTAAACTTATTTGTGAAAATGTGAGCTATGGTAGTAAATCATTACATTGATTGAATAATCATCATATAAACGATGAGAGTTGTTCAACCCCTTGATCTTATTGCTAATACAAACTAGTATAAAATTAAAGCATAAATTGTAAAACTATAAGGGAAAGCACTCTATGCTCAAGGCATGGAGGAGGAAGATGTTGAAAGGTATATTAGTTATATTGCAAATTTACAAATATAAAAGATTCATTAAGAACTTCTTTGACTTTTGAGAGAGTTTACAAGAGTAGATAATACACATTTATATACCAATTAGATGACCAAACCCACAAAAGAAGTAGTTTCTAATGGTTAGTATTTTGCACAATGAAGATGAGTGGTCATTGCTTTATTATCTAAAATTGAGTTAACCATGGCATCCACTAACTTAGTCAAATTTAATTACTAGCACATATCATGACTTCTCCTAATTAACTTTGATCACCTCAAAGTCCAATTTAATTACTAGCACATATAATGACTTAACCTAATTAACTTTAATCACATAAAAGTCAGCTTTTATTACTAAAACATATCATAACTTAACCTAGTTAACTTTGATCATCCAACCTATCCTTTATGAGAAGTCTTTAAATTGTGATATGGTAGGAAAATTGGATAGTGTGTTTACTAATGAGCCGGTAATAAAGAGATTTAACACCAACCTCAAAACATTTCCAGCATGAATGTGAGTGCCAATCACACCTTATATAATAAGAAATCAATGTTGATAACATAAATTAAATTTAGTTCTACAAAGATTATAAAATATTTAACCCAATACTTTTATAACATGTAAATTTTTTGAAATATTTGAAATAAATAAATCAGCAGAATATCACTATGGTGATAATACAAATCCAATAACTTTTCGTATAGCATAGACATGTTAACTCCGTCAAAATTATAATTTCAAAATTCCATTATCATTATATGCTTTAAAAAGTAAAGGAAAAATGGTATTCCTGAGTTGACAATGGATGAACATGCTGCTCGTCAAAGATGCACATCACTCTGAGATGCCTTGAACATAGACCAAGATCATATGACATATATAAATATTCGCACACATGAATGTACGTATCAGATCTGAGCAGAAAGGCTACGTGACAGTTCAAACAAAAAAATAAAACAACGTTTTAATGTTAAATCATCACCTCAGACTTGAATACAGAAAATGGTCCTGGAATATGAGCTTTAATATGAACATGAATAAGATATCTTGACCCCCTGCAGCTCCCGTCTGCCGTTTTTCTGTAAGGTTTCCAATGCCCCCAAGTACCGTTGGATTCTTGTGGTCCATCCAACATATATATGTGTCCAAAATTCTCATCTGTGATGTAGGCCCTCTCAGCCTCCACCCCCGGAACACTCCAATTTTGACCAAAAGGAATCCTCATCTCTTTCCCTGCAACTGTGACCGTCATTCTTCCCTTTCTGTCCAGTCCATTTCATCCCAATCTTGATACTTATCTGATTCCCAATATTAAAAAAGGGGACTATTCTTAAAGAGATTCTCTTTCCATGTGGAATTCCAGGCAGCACAATCTTGGAACAAAGCTTCATGAGGCCAGATCCACTGAACAGTACTGAGATGCCATCAGTGTTCCTTTTTCAGGACCAAATCCACTGTACATACAGATATGCCTTGTACTCACACTAGGTGTGCTTATGGAAAGAAAAAACCTTAAAACTCAATTTTATAGCATTGATATCCCTCAGAGTCCAGACTGTTAATACTGGACCCCTGCACACGGTTAAAAAATGTAGTCTCTCAAAGGGGCCTTTTGTCCAAGAGATCCACTTCTGTTCTCATGGAGTCACCCTATGTACCCATCTACACAAACATGCCCATGGTAATCCCAAGTAGTATGATCAAAGCTTCTTCTACCTTGACACGTGGCACGGTATGAAGTTCTCCTAGACAGCTTTTGTTGTCAGACCGCAAATGCTTTGCCAAAAAAATCTCCAGAGCTTGCTATATATTAAGTTCGAAAGGGATTTCAGAATTGAACAATCTGTTCGCTACTGATGGGATCAAGAATGCAGTTAAAATTTAATTACTTTGAAATTTTGAAAATGATTGAAATTTTGTAAATCGTTGATGTATAGCTTCCAAATCACAGTGAGATCATCACTTTCTAATAAGCATTTATATTCCAGTTTTTTCGGTGTTTTGTTTGATCAAAATAAAAATAAAAAATTCAACAGTTTCTTTTCAGGAAGCTCAAATAACAAAAATCCAATGTATTTAACACGATTATCTTATTCCTCGATAGCATAAAAGCCACCCTGACATCAATTTTTATTCTTTTCAAATTGAAACATACATAATCCACGGTGCATAGCCATTTTCATTCATCAAACATGTGGCTCCTGATCATTACACGCCATCACACTCATGCTTCGGAACCACCATCAACATCAAATTTTGTTCTTTTCAAATTGAAACACACACATCTCATGGTGCATAGCTAATTTCATTCATCAAACATGGCTCTGGTCCATCACACCATCACACTCGGGCACGCTGTGACAGTTACAAAACCTTCTGCTCCCTCACTCAAGCAGAATTGTCTCTTTCTTGCCGCCAAGAAGAGGCCATGGCAACCACACAAAAACCCTAAAAGCTTACATTTTATCTTTTCAGTTCTTTGCTCCGTTTCTGAAAGAATTCTTCTCCCTTAATTGTCTCTAATATTTTCCCTTTATGGCCATGCTTGGGGTTTTAAGGTTCCTTGTGTTCATTATTATCAGTCTACTATCTAGATCCCTCCCTTAAAGATTTCTTTTCCTGTAGGTACTTCTAATATTTTCCTGGGTCGCTTACTTCTTCATTTAGGTTTTCCAGATTTCTTGCACTATTAGTTATCCTTGATCAGCCAAACATTAGAGGAATCATATTTATATAAAAATGCAATTTCATCCCAATATTAGAGGAATCAAATTTTGTTGGGCATTGGATAATCCAGGGCTGCCCGTGTGTTTCGTGACATGGACTAACCGCCTTTCGAGGATCCATTAACTCTGGCGATGCATTAGTTTACTAACACTTGTGGGTTTTGGTGTAATGGCAATCATGATCCCAACAAGTGGTATCAGAGCCAAAGGTCTCAAGTTCGAACCACACCCGGCTCGTGTTAGGAGGAGATTGTTGGGCATTGGATAATCCAGCGCTCCCCGTGTGTTTTGTGACATGGCTGTTTTGTGACATGGACTAACCGCCTCTCGAGGATCCGTTGTGACATGGACTAACCGCTGTTTTGGACTAACCGCCTCTCGAGGATCCGTTGTGACATGGACTAACCGCTGTTTTGGACTAACCGCCTCTCGAGGATCCGTTGTGACATGGACTAACCGCCTCTCGAGGATCCGTTCTGGCGATTTACTAACACCTGCGAGTTTTGGTGTAACTTACTAACACCTGCGAGTTTTAGTGTAACGACAATGTGATCCCAACAAATTTATATAAAAATGCAAAAAAAAATTTCCAAATTTTTATATTGCTTCCAAAAATTTAATATTCTTTATATTGTACCATTAAAATACATACACAAACTAGTTATAATTTCTTTTATTTTATTTTAACAAACAAATACCATGTATGCATTACAGAGATAACACATCTCGTCATCTACCTGTACTGTAGAAAGTCCTTTTGATGCTCAAAGTTGACCGTATCAACTTCAGTCTCGCCTCGACCTTGGCCATATGGCGCCTCATGATTGCGACTTCATGCTTTCTTCAAGCTTAGGATACCTTGCTTGGTCTTTGTCCTCCTTAAGGTTTTGGTCTTCCAATTCCCCGATGATGCCCCGGCATCGTAAAACTAACGGATTCCATCGGCTGACATCCAATTAAATTTCAAAATGTGCAGACAAGATATGGATTCATAGGCAAGGTAGAATGATGCTGCCATTAAATCAGTACAGAAGCTGTCCATGGTACGGATTATCTTTGTTCACTTGCTAAGGATATGCATTTGCCATATATCTTAACATCCATTTTTCTAGCATGTTTCTCAAAGCTCATCGATTTTAAATTTAATTTCAATTACTTGTACATGCCTACATAACCTTATTTTGATTTTGTGGCTCCTGAAGCAAAGAGCTCAAACGAAACTCCATGCTCGTTAGGCACTCACGATTCTCACCCTAGTTTAGGAGCTTGGAATTCCTGATTTGATAGAGTTCTCCAAATAATGTGAACCATAATTCAATTTTGCAATTCCCTTTGCCATTTTTATATCTGATTTTGAAAACCATAATTCAGCTTTGCAATTCCCTTGGCCATTTTTATATTTGATTTTGATAGGTGCTAGGCAAACTTTTTATCATTTGTTTCCATTAATATGAATTAATTAATATAAATTCAGTAAGAGTGTCACTGTTACTTGTTTGTTGATAATGGTTACACTAAGAGTTGTTGATAATGGTTAAAAATATGTGTTTTAGTGAAAGATTGGAAATTAAAAAAAAAATAGGTATATATTTTCAATAAATTATTTGTTTCACAGATCAGATCATATTATTATTATATTATATTATTGAATCTTGAAATCTAACTTAATAGAAACTATATAAAAATTAAATTATTATTATTAAAATAAGGATGAAATGTAGAGAAGCCCAAGCATCTTTTGGGCCAGCAATGCCCTAATGGATTAGTGGTTTAGTATCCAGTGTGATATTATAATATTTCCCTAAACATCTTCAAACTTTAATAAGGATGGATTTCACTTCTCATTTGAAACGAAGAATATTTTAGGTCATCAAGCAATTTCGAGACAAATTTTGTATCTGAGATAAGTTGAATCACTGTGACAAGAGGCCTGAATCAGTATTTGTTGAGTGTATCAATCAGCTGAGTAATTGCCTGGACTCCGAGTTACAGCTCCACAAAATGCGAGGGAACGAGAAAATATGTTATTACGGAACAAAAATGCTCTGTTACTGGGAGTACAGGCTTGCATTTACTCTTTTGCCTTTAGTCTGAGCAACTCCCATAAGAGATACCTTAAAAACATTAGAAACTGCTATACATCATGATGAATAGAATGTTGTGTAGCTGTAGCCTGTAGTCACCCTTCCAAATCTTGTGAAGACTTGCAATTGCAAGCCAAACTAAACCTTGCCAGCAGTATTTCTTTATTCTTTTCAGAGTCGTCTCTCGTGTGCTGTTACATCATTCTGCTCTTCCTCTGGGCAAATGAGATATTTAACAAAATGAACATAACAGCAGAGAAATTATGGCCAGGCCCACCAAGGACCAGGGGTACTTCATCCTCCGTAGCAAGCATTTCAACTGTAGAAAGCAATTGATGCAGCTGAGTAAGGGCCGACTTCTAGTTTGAGATGATATGTATGTCTGAGGAAGTAGTTTTTCACTCATTCCTTCTTCATGAACATTTGAAAGGTCTCACTGATCTGTTTCAAAAAGATGGGAGGAATTCGCATGGTCTGTCAAGGATGAATGCCTACAGTCAATGTTCTTCATCAAGGATCTCACTGCAATCTGTTCCACAGCTCAAAAGATCTTCATGCTTGCAACTCGGTGGTGAATTCTTCGCCATAAGTACCTCTTTCGGAATGCCCTAGTCCTCTTGGAAAGTCCTCTAAAACCTTGTGAAATTTTTATTGGTTTCTCAATTATAACTCTATTTCAAAATTAAATGATTACATTTACATAAGAGCATAACAAACCCCAGCCCTCGATTTCTCCCTTACTATGAGCGGGCTATCATAATCAATTCCTCAAATTCTCGTGTCGTGATTTCAGAATATCATAATCCTTCTCCAACTGCCTGGTTTTCCCCCTTGCCCACCGGTTTTGAAACCACATTGTAACCTGCCTAGATTGGTTGCCCAAATCCTTGGCTAGCTTGTGCTCATGTTCCAATTTGTTTTCGATCTCAAAGCTTCTTTTAACAAACTGCACTTGGTTAACAGTCAGCCTTCTCTTCTTATCCCGTGGATGGTTACAATCATGAAGGTCTTCATATCCGATTTCCTCCTGGTCAAAGGAATTGTAAAATGGTCTCTTCTACACATTCCCTAGTAATTCCTACAAATTAACCATAGAGCTTGAGTGCTTACGGACAACAACATTAAAACATCTATGTGAAGAGGCAATAGCTATTACGTGAGTGTATTTGGCCAACCGCGTCAGTCAGATTAGAAAGGAATACAGTTGAAAATAAAAAATGGGCCCGGAGTATGAGCCTTAATGTGAATACGAAAGCGACATCTTGAATCTCTACAGCTCCTCTGTGTTGTCTTTCTTGAAGGTTTCAATTCCCACATGTACTGTGGAATCCTTGTGGTCCATATGTGTCCAAAATCTCATGTGATGTGATCCTTACGAGTCCCCCACCCCGCCACACTCCAATGTTGACCAAAAGGATTCGTCATCACTTTCCCTGAACATGTGACCGCCCCTTCCCCACACACTGCACTCCATTTTATCCCGAACTTAATTCTTCTGACTCCCAATATTGAAAAAGTGCGCGATTCTTAAAGGGATTCTCTACCATGTGGAATTCCAGACATCACAATCTTGGCACAATGTTTCATGGGGCTGGATTTACCTGACTAGCAATAGGATGCCATCGATTTTCCTTTCTAAGAACCAAAGCCATTGTACATGTCCCCAGACTCAAACTAGGTGTGAAAAAATATTCCCTTAAAACCCTCTTCTGTAGCATCCGCAGCCTTTACACCGCTAGTACTGGGGAACTGCATAGGATATATTAAAGTAACGTCTTAAAGTAGCATTTTGTCCAAGAGCTCCAGTTCTGCTCTGGAATCACATGTATCATGTAGAAAAACAAACCGATCGATTATCACCTAAGTAGTATAAGCAATTTTTCTACCTTGACAAGTGGCAATGTAGGTAGGTATGAAGTTCTCTGGAGATTGGTATCGTCATCAGACCCCAAATGGTATTTTGAATGTCTCCAGACCATGTTAGATATTAATTTCAAAAGCTTAGTTTTATTATTTGATGTTTAAAAATTAATTGGGCATATTTTTCAGTTGAATTTGTTTAAAGTTTTGTAAAAATATTGTAGAATGATGAATTTGTTTAAAATCTGATAAAGAATTTTTGGAATGATAAGTTTGATATATGTAATCTATATCATTCGAGAATTTTAACAGTTTTTCAAAATACTAAATCTATTTATATATTCAAACACATTTTAAATAACAAAAATTCACAAACACATTTTAAATAACAAAAATTCACAAACTCACAAAAATTCTCACCGGATTCCAACCAAAAAATTCTCACCGATTCCAACCAAAAAAGACTTCGAAAGGAAGGAGTACACCACTTTCAAAAGTAACTTCACACATATTGAACACTTTGCACTGGGCCAGTTCTGTACAATACTCTAATAACGATTTCAAAAAATTCGAATACGATTGACCAGTCATAAGTCGCTGATGAGGACGTCAGCGACCAGAGTAAGAACACGAGCACCTAATAAACATGCACTCTATGTCACAAGGTTCAGCTAACTTCAATTTTGAGGTCTAAATTTTGGCTGATTTTAAAAAGATTTTGAGGTTTTGCGAACCTCATGGCCATAAACCGAGTTTATAGATCAAAACTCATAACCTCGTGTCATAACTCAAACTTGTGATCTATCTTTGCAGTTTAACTCAAACTTGTGATCTATCTTTGCAGTTTCCATGTTCATGATAGCATTTTATTTTATTGATGTTGATTTCTTACAATTTTATCCTATATTTCATTTTCAAGTTAATGTATCTATACATATAGAAAATATATATAAACAAACCTTATCCGAATCCCATCAAAAAATTCGAATTCAAACCAAACCTAATCATTGTTGAACCCGAATTCGAACCCAAACCATGTAATATTGCATTTACATTCAAACCTAATCATTGTTGAACCTGAATTCAAACCTAAACCTGAATTCAAACCTAAACCATGTGATATTGCATTTGCATTGAAGCCCCAACTTTCACAGGGTTAAACTCATAAAAACTCAATAAAAACTTTAAGCAGTTCAAACTCATAAACTTATTTCTTCGGTTTAGCAAAAGCTATAATTGTGTTGCATTCATAACCCTAAATTTTCACCAGGTCAAACTCATAAATTATTTCTTCAGTTAAACAGAAGTTATAATTGTGTTGCATCCATAACTCAACATAAATTTATTTCTCCGGTTTAACAGAAGTTATAATTGTGTTGCATCCATAACCCTAATTTTCACCAGCTCAAACTCAAATTAGTTCTTCAGTTTAACCGATTATAATTGCGTTGCATCCATAACACAACATAAGACTTGCACAAAAATTCCCAAAAGATGAAACCCGATAGAAAATGGCAGTAACGCGAAATCAGAAAATTTATCACCTCCAACATAGAATTCTATGTGAAAAGTCCTAAAGTCTGGATAATCTCTATGATTGCTTCACTTTCGAAACAACAAAATTTTGACTGCAAAGAGTTTCCTTCAATTGTGTGAATAAAATCATTACACATATTAAGGTGCTGCAGCTAAAACTAACATATTTCATCGGCTAACTTTCAATTAACTTGTACAATGCACATACGAGATATTGATCCATGGCAGGAAAGAATGTTGTCACCATTAAATCAGTACAGAAACTGTTCATGGTACACAACATGTGTGTGCTTCGGCTAAGGATCGATGTTCATTATATAGTAACATGCAGTTTTCAAACATATTTCTCAATGCTTATCAGTTATAATTTAATCTCGGCAACTAGTTCAATTTCACGATTCCTCAGAGATTTTTTTATTTAATTTTGATAGTGATCAAGCAATCTTTTAAATCATCATTGCAATCCCTCCATTAATACTTGTAATATTCAACACGAGTGTAGTTACTTGTTAATATAATCCTGGGAGTGTAGTTACTTGTTAATATAATCCTGAGAGTATAATGAAATGGAGGTGAGCCTGATCTTATTTCAGCCATCAATGCATTTTATCGATTAGCATTTTAAAATCCATATAGAGATTGAAACATATACTTTAAACGTCCTAAAAGATTAATCAATATATATTGCTATTGTAATTTCTTTTAAAATACTTTTAGGTCATCATGCATTTATCTAGATTGAAAATATGCATCTGACATGTTATTACAGAACAAAAATGCTCTGTTACTCATCAACAAGGGAAATAAACAAAGTAGGCTTGCATTCACTCTTTCACCTCTACCTTGGGCAACATACATAAGAGAAAACCTGAAAACCATTAGAAATTGCTATACATCATGAGTGAAGAGAATGTTTATGCAGCCACCCTTCAAAATCTTCTTAACACTTACAGTTGCAAGTAAAACTAAACCTTGTCAATAGTACTCTACTTTCTTTGAGAGTTAACTTTCATATGCTATTACATCATTCTGCTCTTATTCTGGGCAAGGGAAACGAACAGATGAACATAACAGCAGCATAATTATGGCTAGTCCCACCAGGGAAGCTGTACTTGATCCTCCAAAACAAACATGTCATTGTACGCAATTGAAGCATCTGGGTAAGCACCGTCTTCCACTTTGAGGAGATGATATGTGTATGTCTGAGGAAGCAGTTTTTCACTCATGCCTTCTTCTTCTTCTTCTTCTTCAGCATGTGAGAGGTCTGACTGATCTGCTTCAAAAAGATGAGAGTTCACATGGTCCAAGGATGAATGACCACAGTCAACATGGTGAGGACTATCTTCATCCAGGACCCCACTGCTATCTGTTCCAGAGCTCAGAAGATCTTCGTGTTTACAACCTGGTGGTGTATCCTTGGCAGCAGTACTTCTTTCAGGCTCCCCAACACAGTCAGAGTGGGAGGCAGGCTGGGGATAGACTTTCTTGTCAGCAGACTCAGAATCCTTTGTGAGGGCTTCATGGTCACTGTCGTGTAGCTTGTCTGTTAGGAAGGTAACCTGATATGACAGAACCAACCCATAAGATACCTTGGCATGAGAAGCCATAATATTATAGCCAGTAACAAGTTATCTAGATCTTGTGTTCTATAATAAGGGCTGGGCAAGAAAGCAACTTAGAAGAAGATATTAAAATTTACATCTACAGATCTTTCAATACACAGTCCTGTTGGGAACTGTTGGGAATCCCTGAGCTTAGGAGATTACAAGCTACCCGCAATGATCTAAATATGTTGCATTTTTAGTTGCTAAATAAAATCCAATAAAAAGTCTTCAAAAGTGCACAAAAGACATGGCAAAAGCTAAAACTGTGATAACCTAAACATTTCACTAAATTTGATCAAATTCTCATGCATTTGCAGGGAAATTCACAAAAAAAATCCTACTGTAAAACCTAATGAAAGATTAAATGGTTTCTCAAATACAATTCTATTAAAAATTAAACTCTTGCATTTAGATCAGCATATCACACCTCAGCCCTTAATTTATCCTTTTCTTTGAGCAGGCTATCATAATCAACTCTCAAATTCTCATAGCGTGATTTCAGAATATCATAATCCCTTTCCAACTGCTTAGTTTTCCACCTTGCCCGCCGGTTTTGAAACCAGACTGCAACTTGCCTAGGTTGGAGGCCCAACTCCTTGGCTAGCTGTATCTTGCGCTCAGGTTCCAACTTGTTTTCGATCTCAAAGCTTCGTTCCAGGAACTGCACTTGGTCAGCAGTCAGCCTTCTCTTCTTCTCCGGTGGATGGATACAATCATCAAGGTCTTCATCTCCAGTTTCTTCCTGGTCAAAGGAATTGTAAAATGATCTTTTTGACACATTACCTATCACTTCCTCCAAATTAGCTACAGATCTTGAACCTGCAAGAGAGCCAACAACATCCAAAAAAGTTATCAGAAGAAGCCATAGCTATTGCTTAACTTCACTTCAGTGAATTTGAACAAAGTTACAAACGCATCAATCAGATTAGAAAGAAATATAGTTTTAAAAGTAGAGATCCATCTGTTCAGCCAGTGAATCATTTCATTAGGGTAAGTATAGCTGTAATCAAAGTCGTTGGAAGCAGGAACAGGGTTTAGAGGAAGGAGTAGTTGTAACAAGGTTACTATCGGTGAACCTACAGTTGGATCATTGAGAACAGCAATATGCAAAACCTTGGCGATCTGTTATAGTGGGGAAGGCATGTCCATTGGATGACCCATCTATTGTCTTGACGGTAAGGGCCTATGCATTAAGAGCAAGGCACCTGCATCAATGGATGGGTTGGTTGCATCAGTCTAGTTAAACAGAGGGATAGCAGTTTTCTTATGGCCTCTCTTCTTCACTGGGGTAAGCCATGTAATATTTCTGTTAAATTAACAAAATCCTCTACCAGATTGTATTACATTATCGCTCAATTTTGTACATCAACATATGCAAACAAATCAATTAAACCACATACCCTTAAAACACATAACCCAAGCACTGCAAAATCCATGGAGCTAACAGTTTTTGACAGCAAAACAAAACAATATAATACATAGCACGACCCATTACAATGAACTAAACATATATAGAGTCCCATGGATTATGATATAAGACTAAAATCCCAAAAGAGTGGTGACTACACTTCCCCTCAATGAATGAAAGAAAACACCCATCATCCATTGAAGCAGAACACTGTTTGGGTGACCTTAACAAACTTATGTTAGTGTAAGGCAGCTAGCAGAGGGATACTAATGGTCTTTTATTCATCGCCCTAAGACCCTTTTGAAGCAGCTTTATTGGATCATCAATAATCCAGGTCATAGAGGAGACGAATATCAATCGGATATACAGTGATAACTGGAAATTCATAAGCCACCAGTGCAGGTCCCCCAAGTTCACTGCAGGAACATATAGGTACCCAATAAACATGGTGCTATATTTGATCCCTGAGCTTTGCTAGCTCAAATTGATCAAGGAAAACAAAATAAAATAAACAAATATTCAATGGCCCAGGATATCTGATAGAGTACCAAAATCCCATAAAAGCAAACAAAGAGAATACTCATTGACCCTGAAGGAAAAAATCATTTGTCTGAAGTCAACAGGCTTACAATAAATTATGCCCATGTCATTGAAACTGTACAAGGATTACAAAGAATTGCACAAAGAAAATATTCATTGACCCTCGGCAAAACACCATCTGTGTAAACTGAACAGGCTTAAAATAAATGATGCTCATATAAATTACAAGGATTACGCCAAATTGCAGAGAATTCAAAAGCTTACCATTGAAAACAGGAGACGAAAGTAGAGCTTCCAGTGCATCTGCAGAGCGGGAAATGTTCTCGTTGCCCATGACAAGGACGTTCGGCCCACCATACATTCTCCCACCAGACATCATCATCTCCTCAGAGAAAAACTCCTTCAAACGGTGTCCTCCAGTAGCATTAAAAGCTGAGCATATGCCCACCTCAGAATCGTTAGCAAAACCAGTAGTTGCCCAGAGATATGTGAACTTTATGGCGAAAGAAGCTGCTTCTCCAGAGAGCTCGCATGCGAGATACCAGACAGCAGGAAACAACAATACCCATCATTCGGAACGCTCTGTTCCCCAGTTGGGTACTGCTAAATCCTCTGTTTTTGCCAGTTTCTAATCAGAAACCGGTAATAAGAGAAAGAGACAGAGATTTCGCAAAAATTAGCCGTCGGATTGAGCGAAGTAGGACTGTGGGAATGGGTTGATCCAGAGGAGGAAGAACAGGCGAACGCGGTGGCGTGGCGAGTGGATTGATTGAATTGTGTGTGTAAGGAGACGCTAGGGTGGAGAAAGGAACGACGACGGGGCGTGGCAGCTTTGTAGGTGTTCAGCGCCATAAGCCTGCCGGGTTTTAAGAAAGCTGCCCGGCAAAAGTCTGGCGGCATACGTTGCTTGTTCACCATGTATGGATAGTGGATGTATGTATATCTCTCATCATTCATCCATCATGCCATTACCCTTGTTTATTCATGCATTTAGGTTTTGATTTAAACTGTAATAGCAATGACCGAAGGATATTATTTTGCTTTTGGATAGCTTGGAATTTATGCAGGCTGGTATGGTCGTATTTGTCAGAAGCAGTATCACATTTTTTTTTCACAAAGAGCGGTGATAATAAAATTTATTTATTATGGACAGTAAGATTTGTTCGCTAGTTTAATTTTTTATTTTTTTTAAGTTTGTTGGGATTATATATTTATTATTTTCAATACATTGGCCTAAGAAATTTAATTATTAATTTCACATTAAAGAATGTGTTAACAAAACACACTTCTTTATATCAAATCTTATAGACTACTTGATTAATTATAAAATATATTTTTAAAAAAAAAAATTGAAAAATAAATCCTTTTTATCGTGGGATGAGAATTTTCACTATTTTCAAAAATCACTAAAACATTGTGGAGTGGTGCAGATTTCCAAATTCAAATTTATGATTTCAATAAAAATTTAATCAAATTTCAAACAAAACCTAAAAAAATAAAAAAATAAAACATTTCACAATTACGAACCGGAAGTCTTGGGTTCAAATCTTGGGCTACCCTTCCCCGTTGAGGGGTACTTAATGAACATGTAAATCGGAAAGTCCCACCCCAACCTACAAAAAAATCTACACGATCAAAAAATAATAAAAAGAAGTACTTTAAATGGTGTAATATAAATCTTTAAATAAATTTTAACTCAAGCTTTTTGACAACTCTCTTTTAAATTATAATTATATTAGGTTTAGATATACATCATACGTTAGACAGTTTATATCAAACCGATCAAAGAAAATGATAATATAATATAATTCGTTAATATTATTTTTATATAAAGAAATAGATTTTAATTTATTAAAATTGCGGTCTAGTTTTAGATTTATTCAAATTAGAATTAAAATAATATTTCTGATTAAAATGTTTAAAAAAATGATTTTAGAAGTTAATATTTTAATAATATAATAAATATATATTAAAAATTAATTTATTTTATTTATTAAAATATTTATAATGGAAAATGAAATTTGTTATTTTAAAGTGATGAAAATGATAACATCAAACAATTTAATTACATAAAATAATTCCATTTTAACAACACAATTTATAATTTTAATAAAAATTATTCTCCTCATATTTATAATTTAAGTTATAATAAATTGCCAAAACATAAATATTTTAATAAAAATTATTTCCTCATATTTATAATTTAAGTTATAATAAATTTGCAAAAACATTTAAATATAATATTAAATTTTCTTATTGAAATGAAAAAGATAAAATCTTGTAATTTTTATCTAATTTAATGATGATGATTATTATATTTATGAATCACTAAATTTTATTATTAATCATTTTCGTATTTATATTTAATTTAATTAATTATTTAATATTAATATTTATAATTATTTTAAATTTTATTATTAATCATTTTGTGTTCATATATGTGAGAGAAAGAATTTAAAAACTCAAAAATAAATAAAAATTAGATTTAGAAATGTTTTTTGTTGGATTAAGGATTAGTTTTATTTAGTTTAGAACAATAAACATATTGATGATGACGATGATGATGGTTAACGTCCATTGAAACCAAACTTTGGTCTATCGGAGCTAAAGAAACAAATTATTTAGTTTGATTTAAGATTTTATTCTTATGCTCAAAAAGCTTGGAGAGAAGCCTCCCAAGCTCACTACAATTTTGACATCGTAAAAGGCTAGGAAGGTCAGTGTTGCGAAAAAGATTATGAAACTGAGATCTAATGTGGTTGTACGCGGGGCATTCTAAGAGGAAGTGGTTTTCATCCTCAATGTTCCTATTCTCACGGAGATGGCATATCCTTTCCATCCATGGTGTTTTAGGAACTGCCCAACGACCTGTTTCATTATTGAGCTCATGAGAGTTCATTCTGATCTTCGCTATATTAATTTTCTTCTTTGAGCTAGCTAAAACAGAGAGATACTTTTGATCTTCTAGGGTGAGGTTGATAACCTTCTTATAATAGCTTAATTTTCTTTTAGCTGTTAAATCTTTTCACACCACATTTTTTCTTTGAAGTTAGAAGTAACAATATTTTTAATGTTATTAATGTTTTTCAATGCATCATTCTCGTTGATCTCCCAATGGCTTAACCAGGCCCTCGTGTCTTTATACCACCCTCGTTTGAACCTTAGTTGGTTTTGGTTGGAATTTAAAGCTAGCTTAGGAATTCTATGATCTCCTATGTTATTGAGCTTGTGCTTGTACAACAGAAGCCTAGTCATAGCTAGGCTTTCGATAGGGGAAAGACCTACTTCTATAAGGAGAATAGGGTAGTGTGTATTGCTTTTAATTTTCAGGTTATACGTTATAAAGCGCTTCTAGATTTGCTCAATCTTTCTCCAAGATTTTCTAGAGGAGTAACCATAAATTGGTCGAAAAGATTAAAAAACAAGTAATTTTAAATGGTGATGAGTTGAATCAATAATAATCATTCTATTACTGATTTCACAAATAAATTATAATTTATTTTCTCATTATATTAAAATAATTATTTAATTAGTTAAATTTAGAAATATTTAAAAAATAAAAAAATAGAAAACATTAAATTCTGATAAAGGAATAAATATTATGTATAATATTACTTCATATAGAGGAAAAATTATTATTTTGTAGTGAATGTGTGTGTGTGTGTGTGTGTGGAGATCTCCCAAAACTTTGTAGCTTCTTGCTCCGCTACACAGGTGGATGGACTAAGGAAGTATCCCTCAGTCTTTTCCTTCCTCCCAATGGCTTCATAAAGTTGAACTTTGATGGAGCATCTAAAGGGAACCTGGGGCTAGTGGGGTATGGAGGAATTTTCAGAGATGACAGAAGCATGCTAATGGAGGGGATTAAAAATATGCTCAAAAACCAAAGTGCTCAAAATATTTCGAAACTAGCACCAAATCATAGATCTCATCGTTCTGATTCCAACGACACTTGAATTGTCTCAATCTGACAGTGCATGAGAAAGTTATCATGTTCAGAAGTTTTTGACAAACAACTAAAAAGTCAACTTGCATGGGTTGATGTATAGACATTATACATCATATAACTAATAAATAACCACCATAGAAACTAGCAAACAACCAACATATAAACCATGGAAACTCAACCATAATATCACCATCATAATTGAATACATATGCTCATAGATCACAATAGAAAATAACTCTTATTAACATATGAAAATTCCAACCAAATCGGGTACTTCCACGTACCACTCGACCATAGACTGGGTTGAACCAAATCTTTCTTTCATCTAGTCACCCCCGTGCCATATTTCAAGCATGAATGTGGGAAGTAATAACTAAAAAAAAACAAGCTAAGGCTTCCAAAGGCCAAACCACTTTAACCCTCAACTAGTGATTCCACCTCACGGTCGGACATTACTAACCATCACCAGATTGGTCTCTACCCAAGTTGTCCAAGGTTCTAGAATATGTGTTCCACCCAAGGCTTCTAGGACTAGTAACTCAACCCACAGCTGTTGTTAGTCTCTAGAGCATTTTTCCAACCAAGGCTTCCAAGGCTACTAACTCAACCCAAGTTGTTCAAGGGCTTCCATAGCGTTTGTCCAACCAAGGCTCCAGGAACTAGTAACTCAACCCACATCCATAAGGAACATGATCACTAACCAGAAAATAAATGTGAAAACCCATAACATCATGGCTATCCAGGAAATGGAAAGGCTAGGAAAAATTGTTTTCAATCCATGCAATCCTCCATGCCAATGACAAATCATAACCAAATAACCACATCCATATGCCATGCATGTCAAAACTAGCAAGAAGACCATACATGCAACTCAATACTTGAAAAGAAAACTCGTTGTAGTTGTTGATCCCGATGTCCCCTTGTGCTTTCCTGGTTTTCCTTTTCCTTCTTTCTCCAAACCCCAAGTATGCCACAATACTCCAGGAGTGATCCAAGAAAACTCTAAGTGTGCAAGAGTATGAGAGAGAGAATAGATTAGAGAGATTCAAGCTAAAACTGACAAAAACTTGTGAATTGATCCTCAAAAGCCTTTTTATCTTTGAGGCCTCTATTTTCTTCATTTTTCTCTATTTTTCCTTCAATTTCCTCCTCATATACAACCTGTGACCTTTCACCTTCCCTTTCTCCTATTTTCCTTTATTTTCGTAAATAAATGTCAATTAATGCCTCTTTGTCTTTGCTAATTTCCTTAACCATAATAAGCCGAAATGAACACCCACTAGGATGTTTTGCCCACCATTCAGCTTGGAATATGTGTCCCATGACCTTGGTCTTATTTATTTTTTTACACGGAAAATCAACCAGGGTTGTTATAATAAGCTTACATGCAAAAAGCAATTGTGGATTGGAAAAATTTTAGACAAACTAAAGGTCAGAGTGTCCAAAGTTACACACAAGAATTTAGAAGAAGAGCTTTAATCTTGGGTGTTGATTTGTCTTCACAATATACTCTCCTTAAATACATAGGTAGATTACATGATTATTTGAGACATACTATACTTATGTTTAATCCCACCAATCTAGATGAAGTATGTGCTCAGGTAATTCATTTAGAATCAAGAGGCAAGAATGTTCCTTAAGTGACTAGCAAGAAATCATTCAAATTTGGAGACAAGGAAAGGGGAAGTTTAAGAGAAAAGAAAAAAAAAATGCTACAGTCAAGAAAGAGGGAGAGAAACTTACTTGTAAACATTGTTCAAAAGAAGGTCATGATGAGACCACTATTGGAAATTACATCTATAAATGAGACCAAAGAAGTTCGATAACAAGGGGAAACAAAAGATTGTTGCTACAACTCAACAAGATCTAGGATCCGATTTAGGTGATGAAACCAAAATCACAACCATGGGAATAAAAGGTATAACTTCTAATGCAAGTACTAGTTCTTCTAGTAAGTCTATTGAATCTCAAAATGATAAAGAAAGAAGTGAGTTTTTTCATATCAAGGTCACTACAAAACATACAAAAGTTAATACATTGTTTGATAATGGATCCCAAGTCAATTTTATCTCTGAACCAATTGTTAATAAACTTAATCTAGAAACTACACCTCATATTAAACCTTACCCTTTGGGTTGGGTATGTGATGATGCCAAATTACAAGTGACAAGAAAGTGTAAACTCAAATTTGTTATCACTAAAATTTTTATAGATGAGGTAGAGCTTGATGTTGTACCACTTAATATTTGCAGAATTGTTTTAGAGAGTCCATACTTCTATGAATGAAAATCCATATTCTATCATCATGAGAACAAACATGATCTTTTTAACGATGGAGTTGAGTATATTGTTAGAGCACAACGCAGGAAGATGAACTTATCTCTTGTAAATGTTAGTCAGATGAAAAGGCTTGTAAATGCTAGTAAGAATTTCATAGTCTACTTAGATGATATTCTGATTTTCAGTAAGACTCATGAAGAGCATGTCAAGCATGTGAAACAAGTTCTAGATGTCTTGAAAAAGGAGAAGTTCTACTTGAATATGTCTAAATGTGAATATGGGAAAACCTCTTTGGTTTATTTGGGTCATATTGTAGGAGAGGGTGAATTGAAGATTGATCCTTCAAAAGTTGATGTTATTGTGAATTGGCCTAAACCCAACAATGTAACAAAAGTTAGGAGCTTTTTGGGAGCAACCCAATATTGGAGAATAATTATCACTAAATTCTCACCCATTGCAACACCATTACATGCTTTGACAAGTGTGAAACAACTCTTTCAATGGGGAGGAAAGCAACAAAAATCCTTCGACACATTGAAAGAGAAAATCAGTACAATGCCAGTTCTAGCACTTCTAGACCTTAAGCATCCATTTGAAATTCAAACCAATGCAAGTGAATATGCTATGGGAGCAGTTTTGGTGCAACATGGTAATCCAATTTGTTATCATTTTGAAACCTTTACCAATGTAGTAATTAACTATCCAACTTATAATAAAGAGTTGTATGCTTTGGTACAAAACATGAAGAAATGGAAGCATTATTTAATGGGTAAAGAAACGATTATTCATATTAACCGTCAACTTTTGCAATATTTACAATCGCAAACTAAGCTACAAGAAGTTAGACATTTCAGGTGGATGGGATTCCTACAACAATTTCATTTGGTAATCGGGTATAAGAAATGTATATACAACAAAGTTGCAGATATGTTATCAAGGCCTGTTGTTAACACATTTGTCATTCTTAAGCATAACTCAAACATGCATGAAATTTATACTGAACAATATGCTCAAGGTGAAGATTTTAAAGATGTTTATGCAACTTTGAGTCAAGGCAATCATGTTGAAGAGTTGGTTTATCATGTTCATGACAAGTTATTGTATCATCTTGGCAATTTATGTGTTCCACATGGTGAAATAGTCAATTTCATAAGGGAATCCCACACTTCTCTTATTGTTGGTCACTTTGGTGTAGGCAAAATAGTTGCACAAATTCAGAGGTATTGTTATTGGCCTTGCATGAATGAAACGATTTCAAAATATGTGAGAGGATGTTCCATGTGTGCTATTAGCAAGCCTAGTAATAGGAAATTGGGTTTGTACACTCCACTTCCTATTCCTTCTTGTCCTTAGGAAAGTATTTCTATGGATTTTGTAGGGGGAATCCCAATGTCTAGGAAAGGTCATGATTATCTATATGTTATTGTGGATCATTTAAAAAAATGTGAGTGTTGACGCCATGTAAGAAACAAGGTACATTTGAACAGATCACAAAGATATTTTGCCAAAATGTATGGGTTCACTTTAGGTTACCCACTTCTATAATTTTTGATCGAGATTCTCGATTTGTCAAGAAGTTTTGTTCAAGTTTGTGGTATCTCATGGACGCAAAGTTGAAGAAGAGCATTGCATTTCATCCACGAACTAATAGCCAGACAAAAGTAGTGAACAAAACAATAGTGCATCTCCGTCGAGGATATTGTGGTAAGCATCCTAAACTTTGGGATGACCATTTGCATTACATCTGGCATGCCTACAATCGTTCCAAGAATTCATCTACACAAAGATATCCATTTGAATATTGTTTGGGTTATTTTCCAAAGTATCTTTTGGATTTCATCTTTGGTAAATATATTGCAGTAGATGGACATAGTGATGTGGACAAGGCCAAGCGTTTCATTCAACAAATTCAGCTAGTGCATCAAAGGGTACAATAACAGCTAGAGAAAATAAAAACCATGTACAAAGTAAGACATGACAAGCATCGGGTTTATCATGATCTCCAAGTGGGAGATCAAGTTTGGTTACACATCAATAAGGAAAGACTACAAGGAAAAGGTAAAAAACTCAAGCCAATCAGATCTGGTCCTTTCAAAATCTTGGAGAAGATTGGCAACAATGCTTTCCGATTAGATTTTCCACCTTAAATGAAAATTTATTCTGTTGTGAATGTGGAAAAATTGAGATTGTATGAGCCTCCAATGATTGATGAAGATAGTGTTCAGATTCCATGTATAGAATATTTTTCTTCTGAATATTTAAATGAGTTGTAGGAAGACTCAATTCTTGACAAGAGGATCAGGACTTCACGTAGAGTCAATGTGGAGTATCTTCAAGTGGGCTCAAAGGTAAAAATCCAAGTAAAGAAAGGTGGATTAAGGTCGGCAACATGAGGGAGTTGTACCCTCACTTACTTGCCGAGTAAAAGTATACTTTTGGTGGTCCAAAAATTTCCAGTGGGGAGGAATGATCCAGGGGATAAAAAAATATGCTCAAAAATCAAAGTGCTTAAAATATTCTGAAACCAATGCCAAATCATATATCTTGTCATTATGATTCTAGCAATTCTTGAATTGTCTCAATCTGGCACCATATGAGAAAGTTATTGTGTTTTGAAGTTGTTAACAAACAACTAAAAAGTCAACTTGCAAGGTTGACTAGGCAGATGATTGGGCAAATGCCCAACCATATACTGATGTGGCACTGATGTCAACAAGTTGACTATGCAATATGTGTGCCAGATGGGCCAATCCCATGAGGACATGTGGCATGATCATACAAGGGAAGTTGGCGTGTTTTTATTGGTTGACAGGTTTTAGTTTTGGCTAATCAAAGAGCGCCATGTGGCCCTCGAAGTTTGGCAAAATTTGGTTATGGATGGATAGAACTTTGCGGGGTTCGACCTCATGACCTCCGACAATACAAACCTCTGCCTTACCAATACACCATTTGTTGTTCCTTGTTATACGTAGTGGGGCACATATTTTTTTATTGTGTAACAATTGACAGTTTGAGGGGGGGGAGGGGGAGGTGGGCTAGCGAGCTTGCCCAACCGGCCCAAACTCGAGTCATATGATATGTTGTGTGATCGAGCACAAAGAAAAGAGGGGCAAGGCACGTGGCCCTAGCCCCGGGCCCTATGGTCACCACATAATTGATGACGACATGTGCATCGAGGCGCAGGCGTGTGAGACCTTATCCGCGACCATATGACACCTCACATGACCAAGAGTGGGGTTGGCGAGGTGCATAGCCTCCAACCTACACTCCTCAGTCACATGGGTGCCATACGACCGACCTAGGGGCAGAGAAATAGGTTGCAGGTTTCAAACCAATTGTCCAAAGATATGCACCATTATCAGTAGATTTGTGGCTGAACCCTCGTGAAATTGTCGTTGCGCAAGGCGCCAAAGCAGAATTCATTGTCAGTTTTGAGAGAAGGTCAATTTTGTAGAACATTAGCAAGGTAATGAAGAAAGATGCCTAACTTGGCCATTTTTCAGCTTTTTTGAGCCCAAGAAGAGCCTACACAAGGGGTTTTGGATGTTATGGACACAATGGCAGTGCTATTTTTGTTATTTGAGCATTATATGTTGATGTGGCCGCTTGACCAATGCCTTTTAGTTACTTACTTGAGAGCCCAATAAGTCAAATGAATGGATCATAGGATTGACATTTAAGCATACAATTTAAAGGGCCAACTTTGGAAGTTGGATCAGAAATGTAGCTCAAGAGGGATGAACTCCGTCATCAAATTGATATTTTGTGATGTTGCATGTTGTCTATTTTTTCACTATTTAAATCTGCAAAGTTTTAATTAGTTTATGTGCTTTTGCAATTTCAATCCATTGCCCATAAGACATAAACTAGCTTGCAAAACTTTACATTAAACCTTCAATTTTAATTTTAGACCACATACCCACGGGTTTTCATGCGGGACATTGTGGCATTATGAGTAACAATGTGGCATAATTCACTGCCTTGGCTCATGGTTTTACCATCACCCAAGAGAAGGGATATCAATGGTTGCAGATAGATGGTGACTCACTATTGGTAGTATCGATAATAAAGAAATTTCTTAACGATTCACCAGTTCATAAAGTCATCAAATGTTGGTGATTAGGTCTTATGGTACAAAGAATCCAATCCCTAGTGTTTTCCTTCCCTTATGTCATAAAAACTCATTAACTAAGAAAAGGGAATAAAGTTGTAGATTTGCTTGCTAATTGGAAGAACCACGATGAGAGTCTTTCTGTCACCCATAATTGGCCCTTGTCTTCCTCCTCCAATTGGGTAGATCAACTAAAAAGCATCATAAACAAAGACATGAAGACCTCAATGGGGGTGGACGATCGTGGTATAAGTAGTGAGGGTTGATGTGGATGGGACCCATGTGGATGATAGGATTCAAACATATAGAAGTAAGCCAGGATAAATGGCGTCAAAGGTTTAAAAACCTAGAGACAATTTGGATACACTTTCCGCGGTCTCAGGGTATGGAAGATAGAGTCAGGGGTGGAACTAACGTTGAGTATGAACAAACCACCAACCTCTGCATTCTCATTCGTTTGGTGAATTCATGCTATTTTTTAGTTGTTGGTTAGTTTGATTTGCAGAGTGTTCCTTCTTGGAAGCCCAATTGCACGGTATGGGATCCTAAGGAAAGGGTTTATGGGTGTTTGAATTACTTATATTTCATGTTGGTAAGGGACGACATCTTGCTAGTCAATTTTGCATGGACCTATCGACGACCAACCTCTAGCAAACCTGACGAGGTTTTGGTTAGTTTCTTCTTGAGGACCTTTGTCTGGAAGTGTTTTTCGTTCGCTCTAATTCTAGTGGTGTGTTACTTGTACCTTTTTTGTATTCTCCATGAGAGGGCTGTTGAGATATTAATTAAATCAAGGTAGTATTAACACTGGCTTCCTGGGGGCCGTGAGGTGGGAAATTGTGTTTTGGCTAGTCGCAATGATATACTCTAGATGAGACCCTTTCTAGTGGATTATGGCACTAGTGTTCCAAAAGGGTGGGGGTCGAGCCGATAGTTTTTTTGTGTAGATGGGAAGCCTGGGCGGGTTGGTATCATAATTCTTATGAATGTGTGTTGTGCCCATGGCGTAGGCTAGAGTGCGCATAGCACTTGATTCATAGTTGGGCTTTGTTTCTCATAGCTTGTTTTAATTACAAAGATGATGAGGCAGAAAGGTCGGGCTCGTAGGGGAGATGGGGCCTCATGGCTAGCCAATGGGTTGAGATGGACAAGCGGGAGTAGTAGATGATGAGGGGGCTATGGGCACTGAGTTGGTGGGGGAATTGGCCTAGGACAGGGTTGCGTCACCAAGTTGTGTGGACCAACCAACATCCATGGAATCCCTGGACCTACAGATGCAAAACATAATGGTAGTTTTGGAGAAAATGAGACAACAGAGACACGATGACTGTAATGAAGTCATCACATTCGTGAATGATTTACAATAAAACCACTGGGATATTCTCAACTACTTGGCGTCTATGTGAAGGAGCCAAAGGCACATCAACAACCACCTAGATGAGATGGCGACACATCTAGCTCACTTGGAATTCCATGCCCATCGGGATCCAGGACCTCATGTTGCTCCTAGTGTTGGCCATTCACCGGATTTCCCCCATGCTCTATGATGACTGTTGGTTGTCTGTTGGGTTGTGTTATATTCTTTCCACGATTAACCTACGTAGTGAACCGGGGGGTTAGAGAGGGTGTGGAGCCCCCCCTTCGGCACGCCGATTGCGCATTGGGGGGGTGGCAGCCCCCCCTGTCCGGGGGGTTTGAGGGGGGCGGGTAGCCCCCCTCTACGGGGTTCGGGGCAGCGC
>APFE031171535.1:82151-107226 GCA_000404065.3 Pinus taeda | reverse complement strand
TCTGAGTAGACTTAGAAAGCTTCAAAACCGCGCGAGTCTTCCAAAAAGACTTTTCCATAAATTCAGGGCTGCAAAACATTTTTCATGCTGGTTCTTACATTCATTCTTACATTCATTCTGATCTTGCATACTGTTTTTAAACATATCAATATTTATTGTATGCATACATTGCTTTTAGTCCATGAAAAAATAATTGCAGTCCTACTCTAATTTCATTTGCAAAGCCATCATTCCAGGACTTGATGTAATGGCCATTTGATGATGTGGGCTGCATTTTTGCCTGGATCTACCCCACCAAACTGTATCAGTTTCGAAGGAGTAAAACCCAATGCAAGGCCCAGGTCATTTTGGTAGAATAGCAACCTCTTGGACTAGGCAGCCCCTTTTGGGGTATGTTTCTCAAATCACTTGTAGAAAACACATTCCAAGATGATGGTGAAAAATCAAGATCACGCAAAAACTCGGGGAATGGTACCTGATGGGATCAAGGGAGTGTTACGTTGTCAACCAGCGTTATATTTTCAACCAGATCTGCAACACCCAAATAGTATTCGTTTCAAAGAGATGAAGCCAACTGCAAGCCCTGCACAATTTTGGCAGAATAGCTACCTCACGGACCTGGCCCGTAGCACCTTGGCAGAAGAAAGTCTGCTCTAAACAGGGCAACAACCTTTGGGAATTGTTTCTTAAAGCACTTCCAAAAAAAAAATCCTGGATGAGGGTGTAAAATCAAAGTACTAAGAGACAAGAGGAATAATAGTCACATCAAACAGCAGTACAAAGGGCCTATTAAAGCGAAGTGGCCAATCAGCAACTGCGATCTATCATGATGCCAGAAGTATATAAACAAATTCCTAAAACCTTGAACTGTATTGGGAAGATATGTAGATCACCAGATAATGCAAACATATTTTTACAATCTAAATACTGAAATGGGCAGATGGATAAATCCCTAACTCTGCAGCTCGAGGTGTGTGATCAATGAGGCAGTAGCTAGGATGAACAACGCACTCAAAAAATGACCTTCAGTGAATTTAGCAATTATAATCAAACTAATATGATGACTGTCAGACCTGACTTTCATGACAATATGTAGCAATGGTCAAACAGTAAAACTTCTGTTACATGTAAGATCTCAATAGCAGGCCATATACAAGTACTTGAAGACTAAAATTACCGAACTGGTCAGGAGCACTAACATCTAGAGCAAAGTAGGTGACAAGAGATTGTCCAAAATGATTGCCAGAATGGGCAATAACCACAAAAGAACGAACACTTCAAGCATGGGTAGATAACCAGGGCATTGGTCCATTGATGAGATCAAGTGAGTGTTAAGCAGAATCCACCGGGGCTGCATTTTTGCCTGGATCTGCCCCACCAAACTGTATCAGTTTCAAAGGAGTAAAGCCTGAAAATATCTTCAGACTATGTGAAGTGGCATATTTTCTCCATTGGTTATATTTCAGCAATTTATTTGCTTTGAAAAGGAGATGCCTGTTAATCTTATAATATGCCATATGGTTCTCCCGCCTACCTAATCAGTAAAAGACTGCCATAATCCAAGATTCAATCGTTGCCAGGAATTCAAATGTGAGAGCGACAGTACATTAATAATATATTGAGCATATATTATAATCATAATGAGATACCTGTGTTTGAGCTCCACTAAAACACGGTCTAAGGGGTTATTAAACTACCCTTTTATTTATATAATGACCAGAATGTATCCTAGAGTCAACTGGATGTGAATGTAATAATTAATAAATAAATAAATTAGATTGTTCTACCAGTCTGCAACCACCAAAGATTGCATAATAAACCATCATACACATGAGTGTGGAGCACAAGTCCCAAATAAATTATAGAGAGGAGTCACACAATAACTGAAAACCTCTGCCAAATGACCCAAGTGCATCCATACATCCTAATGGACTGCAAATGAATTGTATGAAGTTACTGCATGGTCAAGCATTTGTTGTACATGCCTTTTCCTGAAATGTTAATTTGGTATTCACCCATAGCTGGAGGTGAATGTTCTAAAGATCAAATTACCAGATCCAGAGGTAGTGAAGTTCTTTGATATGGAAGTATACAGGAGCTTGAGATGTATGGGGTACTAAGTGAAGTAGCCTACTTCAAAATCTCAATAGATTCTCATAAAGGATATGGCAGTCAGGCTAGCAGTATTGACACTTTGGAGAGAAGGGGATTAAGAAGCTGAAGAAAATAAAACTTGAGAAGCAAATATGATCAACACGAAAAGGCATTCATGATATGGTGCATACAAGAAAGGATATATCTTTTTTTTTAATTCTCATGAAAATGTTCTTGGTAACTTTGGACAGAGTGGTTATAGATAATATGCAATAAAGATAAACTTATGGGTAGATTGATACACTTACATAGC
The DNA here is from genome assembly GCA_000404065.3 of Pinus taeda. Taxonomy (NCBI): domain Eukaryota; kingdom Viridiplantae; phylum Streptophyta; class Pinopsida; order Pinales; family Pinaceae; genus Pinus; species Pinus taeda. The sequence continues at coordinate 104,819 of APFE031171535.1, read as the reverse complement.
GATATTGTTTTCACTTTCTTTCAGTGGTTGAAGGAATTGGCTTCATATTTGTTTGTAACTTTGTGAACAGGTATGTTTTGCCAAGACTTGCAGGCAAACGATGCCTTGTTGTTTCTTCTAATGGTACAACAGTAAGCAGGCTTCGCAATGGACGGATCTTGCATTGCTTCCCATCAGCTTTGCCAAATGGTGCAAGGACAAAAAATGTTGCTGGCCCTGGTCACGCGTTTTGTATTTTGGATTGTATATTTCATGAGGTAAATTTATGATTTAATGATTTGGCATATTTCAGAATGTCGATGTTTCATGTTTGAGGCTTCCAATTATGTTTTCTTGATTTTATGGTTGTTAATTTTGTAATCTTGTTGTGTTCTGTTATCTCTGCTGCAGGAAGATCAAAGCTACTATGTAATTGATATGATTTGTTGGCAAGGATATTCATTATATGATTGCAGTGCTGAGTTCAGATTCTTTTGGTTTAACTCCAAACTTGCAGAGACATGGGCTTGTGATCCGCCTTCAGCATACCATCGCTACCAGTTTCATGTTGTTCCTATCTATGATTGTGATCGGGCAGGATTGCAAGATGCTTTTAATGGTCCTTTGCCTTATATTAGGGATGAGCTGTTGTTTTATAATAGGTATTTTAAGTATTTTATAAACCAGAAATAACATACGTTCTATGTCTTCATTTCTTTTGCATCCTTGTATATTGTCCACAGTTGCAATCAGAACATCTTAGCAAGCAAAATGAATTATACTCCATATCCTCTATTCGACATTATGGCACCTAATTTCAGTTTCCAGTCCAATCCCTTCATTTTTCTAGAGCCTCCATATTTTTGACATGTGATGTCCTATAATGAAATGGGCATTGCAATGGAAGGAGGGGTTTCGTTCTTGCTGAAGAAATGCTCCAGAAATGGCAACAAGACAAGAAATGCCATTTCCTATGGCCGTTCTCATTTCTAGAAGTGACAAATCCTTTCTCAAGCAACTATGTGCAACATCGATTGTTTCTTCCTCTGTTTTTAATGCATTATCAGTACAAGTAAGATATTTAATATCACAATGTAGGGTTTGATTAATCTATTTCTCTACAAAATAAACCAGGTGAATATACTAAGTGAATACTTGGATGATGTAACTCTCCTTTTTTGTAATTATATAAGCCAGAATTTTCTCAAGTTCAATCGATCCTGTCAAACACCTAAAATGATTGTATTTTCAATGAACATGGAGTAGATTGACCTGTGTCACAAGGGCATAAAGTGGAAGTGTGATGTAACTACATAGAAACTGCACAACAACCCTAGACACAAACAGAAGCAACCCAAGGTAATCCTTATCAGATGATAATGGTATTGTCACCTAATTTACCTGAAATTTATATACGGAAGAGTGACACATTTAAATATTCAAATTACAGAATGTGTCACCCTCAAGGTGGATAATGAAGGCTGGGTTTAATAAGGAAATTAAAGACTCAGTACAAATTGAGAGATAAGGTTCCATTTTTGCTGATGTCATTTGACATTGAAAGTTTTGGGCCGAAAAGAATTCTGAGTAGACTTAGAAAGCTTCAAAACCGCGTGAGTCTTCCAAAAAGACTTTTCCATAAATTCAGGGTTGCAAAACCTTTTTCATGTTGGTTCTTACATTCATTCTGATCTTGCATACTGTTTTTAAATATCAATATTTATTGTATGCATACATTGCTTTTAGTCCATGAAAAAATAATTGCAGTCCTACTCTGCTTTCATTTGCAAAGCCATCATTCCAGGACTTGATGTAATGGCCATTTGATGACGTGGGCTGCATTTTTGCCTTGATCTGCCCCACCAAACTGTATCAGTTTCAAAGGAGTAAAACCCAATGCAAGGCCGAGGCCATTTTGGTAGAATACAACCTCTTGGACTGGGCGGCCCCTTTTGGGGTATGTTTCTCAAATCACTTGTAGAAAACACATTCCAAGATGATGGTGAAAAATCAAGATCACTCAAAAACTCGGGGAATGGTACCTGATGGGATCAAGGGAGTGTTATGCTGTCAACCAGCGTTATATTTTCAACCAGATCTGCAACACCCAAATAGTATTAGTTTCAAAGAGATGAAGGCAACTGCAAGCCCTGCACAATTTTCGCAGAATAGCTACCTCACGGACCTGGCCCGTAGCACCTTAGCAGAAGGAAGTCTGCTCTAAACAGGGCAGCAACCTTTGGGAATTGTTTCTTAAAGCACTTCCAAAAAACATAATCCTGGATGAGGGTGTAAAATCAAAGTACTAAGAGCCTAGAGGAATAATAGTCACATCAAACAGCAGTACAAGATGAGGATCCGATGCAACATTGAAAATTTTGTTACTAGAATGTGCATCCCTCTGAAATGTTTGAGGCCAAGCCCTATCAATTGGAGGAGAAGAGCTAGCACCATTCAATGATGTCAGAGATGAATGAAATAAGTCTTGCCACTGATTGTTAGGATGGGATCGCATCCTTGACATCATAGAAAGCATATCACTAGAAATGGAACTGCTAACTGTAGCATCCAACAGACAAGATCTTATGTCAATGAACTCATCCCCTTCCTGCTGAGGCCAGACAGAACCAAAGGCATTTGCTTCAGATTGCCAAGGAAGAATGCTATCATTTGAATCAAACTGAGATAAGGACATTCTGTGCCTCTCGAGACTTCCAATAGACTCTCCTGGTGGGATTCCTTTGCCATGTTGAATTATTCTTGCGAGAATTTATACATAGTAAGGAATACTAAATTAATAGAGCTGTGACATATAAAAATAATATGTTAAAACTTACATTTAAATCATTTCCTAGAAGGGGAGAGTTAACGAACCTACCTACACTTTTATCTGTAGCTGATTCCAAGAAGTGTTGTTCTTCGTGATCAAGTGTATTCCTCCTAGTACCTTTGAGCCTATCAGGAAAAGATAATCCTCTGTCAGTTAAACCTGCTCTAGTCTGCTCTGAAAAGTCAGACAATGTTTTGTCTTGTTCAGGATTATGTATTGAGCTCTGATGTTCATATTCGATGCCAATTTTTTTTGATGAAATGTCGTGACCACTTTTTGAACTCCTTCCTTTGGATTCTTCCGAATCCTCAAAGACAAAACCATGAGATGAATGAGGTTTCTGTCTCAAGTGTAGCATAAGCTCCCCAAGTGGCTAAAATGGTGTTCCCTCAGGAGCATCAGAAAGGCACACAAGTAAGTCTGTACCAAAAAAACCTTGGTCAAACCATTGAATTATGTCGATGCCTAGAAAAAGCCCCTGAATATCCCCTTGAGGATCCTTATAAAAAAGAGTTAGTTCCTCAAGCAAGGTAACCTGGTCTCCTAATTTGACACCACACTTATTTTCCAATTCTCCCTCCTCAAAATCACACCCTTCAGGAGTCCCTTCAAAGGATTTGTCATCAAAAAGCACACTTGCATCAGATGGTAGCCTGATAGGCAGTTCAGAAGAAGTCACTTCAACATCTTTAGAAGTCTTCTTCTCCCCACTTACCACTGATGCTATTCCTTTCGTGGATAAAATATCATAATGATTACCTAGTCCTGATGAATTTACATTTTCATTCTCATAACAAACCTCTTCACCCACACTCCCTTCAACAAGGGGATACTCAGATGTTCCTTTTAAGGATTTTGCGGGCCCCCTTATATCAGAAGAAGCCTTTGGGATGAATATCTCATCCTTGAAATCGTACAAACTAGAAACTGAATACCTTTCTGTTAAATAGAACACTCGGTGTCAGTAAAAGTGAAAGGGCGCAATAATCTAAAAGAGAAATATCACATATACATAAAATCCAAAACATATCGGCCAGAATTGAATCTTGTAATCAACGGATATATATCAGCAGTCAGGGGAGGGAACTACTCTTACCTTTGCTATCTATTGCAATCTCCTTGAAAAATGAATCTATAAGTTCGGACTCGTCTAAATCAGGAAGCACATCTTCGGGTGGCTTTAATTGAGAATCATCCATCACAGAGCTCACACATTCATCACAAGCACTTTTCTTATTGCTTTTGGGCAATATCTCTTCACTGATTCCTGAATAGACATTCAGTTGTTAAATAAATATAAGATATATAGCAATGGCACATAAAGAAGCGTTGGCATACCAAGATCCTCAATATAGACCTTACCAGGTATATTAGTAAACGTCTTGCGAACTGCTTCACTTCCTGCAACTTTTCCCTTAGAAATGTCCTCCAATACAGCCTGAAAAGCATGGATCACAATTGTTCTTTTATCAAATAGCAATATGATACAGATATAGACAATAGTCACAAATTTATTTAAAAACTCCTGCCTGCATGTTTCCCATCTTAAATCTTCAAATTCAAAACAACACTCTGGATATTGAAATGCAATTATAGTGCAACTGTTTAGTCAACATAAAGACAATCCCATAGAAAAATAGAAGATTACAACCATACCTGCTCTTCTGGGCTTGGTGAGACAAATGCCAATGGTTCAACATGCTCGGAACAAGTAACCCCAGAAACTTCCACAAATCCATCAGCAACACCACGTAAAGATGAGATGGATCCACAATCCTTATAAATGTCAAGAAGCTTAGCCCGTGGGTAGCGAAAAGCATTCGTAATATTGGAAGCACCAATAGGGGTTCTCATGGAAACATTATTTGTTAAACCACTTCCACGACCTCGACCTGCAAGGAATCCAACACCATCCTTTTGTACTCTAAGTTTCTCCCGGAGTTGGTATGGTCTCCACTTATCAGTTGCCGATTTTTCTGAATCACGGTCAGCAGCTAGACGACTGTTTGAAAAAGAAGGTTGCCTATCAAGACCACCATCCTCCTTGTCCACCTCACTACGTTTCTCTCGACGTACATCCTTTTCATTGTTTTCAGGACCCCATGCTGGGGACCATTTCCTGTCACGACGTGCCTCACGTCCTGGATCGCGGCTGGTAGTATCTTGCCAATGGTCGGTTGAATTCGGATGCTTATTGTCAGCTACTTCTCTTTGAGAAGTATTCTCTGATCTACGATCAGCCTTCCGCGTTTCAATTTCTCTTTCCCCTTCTTTTCTACGATCTCTTCTGGCAACTGCAGTATTTTCCCTCTGTTCTTCACGCCAGCGCCGACCACCATCACTTTCGGGAGCAGTTCTCCGCCAATCTTTCTTGTCAAGGGACCCCTCTCCTCTCCATTGCTCTTTGAGATTGGTGTCACTACTTCCACTCTGACTAAAACTGTTTGGAGTTCGTGGTTCCTAAACCAAAATAGAGACGTATAGCAGCAACAACGATACAGAAGGTTAAAACATGGGTATACCAATCAATCAAAGACACTGTCAGATTATTATGTCTGGCATATGTTGCTAGACATGGAAAAATAATGGTAATAACTAACTACAAAGCATAAAATATGGCAGTGTTGTAGTGGATAATCATTATGTATCTATTTACTAAAATATGGAGACACGATAAATCAAATCTTACAAAGCCCTACTGAAAACTATTGCATATACCTTGCTCTCAACAACCCTGGAGTGTAGCCACTGAGGGGAAAGCGAGCTAACATTTTCAGGCCCGTTGACATCTGCAACAAGTCTCAAGAACCATCTCATCAAACAAGTGTATCTACTCTGTAATGGATATACAGACCAAAAAAGACCACCACATATACCTACCTTTTAGTTCCGCATCAGGGTTGCCAGGCAACAATCCCGAGTTGTCTCCATCTAAGCACAACACTACATTTTACTCACAATTAGTGTAGCATATACCAAAAAATAAAAACCTTAAAATGTCAATGCATGCATTTTCAAAACAAGTTCAGATTAATGCAACAACATCACAAAAATATTTTGCAGAATGTGAATTTCTCTTAACAACATAAAGAGGCAGGAACTAAAAAACAGTATAAACAACCATACACGCACAATTGCGGAAGGAATAAAAAAGAAAGATCGTTTAACTAACCCTGGAAAAATATTTAAATAAAACCTAACAATCAAATGAACGATTGACAGCACGCTCATCTTCAAATTTTACACGTAGCAAAAATCAAGCACGACAATTGCAATTAGATGTGGAAAAAATTAAAATGTCCAGGAGATTTACAGAAGAAATAAGATAGGGTTTTCAGGAGCAAATATTTATTCACAAAAAACTAGGAACAAGATCACCCTAAAAGCTTATGGACTGCTTCGCCAGACCCAGATCGGCAAATTTTCAGTCCATTTCAACAATAAAAAAGTTAAATCCATGACTACGAACAGAAATTGAACGATTGAGGTAAAATTCAAAAAAAATAGAGAAATAATTAAAATTAAATAAAACCAAATTTTAAAAACCCATTAATGGTAAAATAAATACCTTTGATATTCGGGTGATCCTGCGTCTCAGAATGCTGCGGAAGATCAAGTTTCCTTTCAGCCATTCCTATACGTCGAGCAAAATCCCAATCGAAAGGGGTATTTAACGACTTCCTCGGGTTCATCGATCTCACAGACGACAATCATCCACTCCATATCCATCTCGGATTGTTTCTCGTCCTCCATCAAACAAAGCTGCTGAAACTGGACGAATTTAAGTCTTGCATGCAGAAACAGAACGACGTCCTCAAATGCAATATTGAGAAACATGCCCAGGGAAAAGTCATGGCAGCGCCTGCGCAGGAACGTGGATGGAATAACGTGTTTAAGATGCAACCCAGATATATGACAACCATTCAAATTTTTCATTTCATCTGCCCAGCAACCGTCTATCTGCGGGGTCTCATCGTATACCGGTCTGATCAATTAGATGGATGAGATTAGTTTCATCGTCTAACATTTAAATCGAAGGCTCAGAAATGTACACTTAATCCAAGAAGAAAGTTGATTTCAAATGGAAACGCCTTACGGTGTAATAAAAAAGACACGTGGACGTTCGCCATAATTTATCAATTAAAATGAGGTGCCATTCTGGTAACAACGTGGCCATGTCCTTGTACTTCATGGCCATCGGAAATTGAAAATAAAAAAGACACGTGGACATTAACCGTAATTTATAAATTAAAATGAGGTGCCATGCTGGTAACAACGTGGCCCTGTCCTGGTAGTTCATGGCCATATGCGTCGAATATTGGCCTAATGAAGCTTAATAATCCCTGGAATATTTACATTAAAAAACATGGCCTTATAACAGTAGTTCATAAATTTTATCATAATCATTGCAGGACTCATAAGAATACTTCATAATTTAATGGTAATGTGGTTGTGGTAAATGTAATTGGTAAGTTTGATCGTAATCTCATTCTAATTTACATATTTTGAATATATGTTTATTTTAGTTCATCTTTTATAGGTTCTTCATGTAAACTGGAATCTGTTTTTATAATAAATAGTGATTCATATTATACCACCTCCAATTTTCTAATTAATATTTACGAGTCTAATTTATAGTTATTTGAAAATTTCAATTGCATTGAGCTAATATTTTTCTAAATCAAATCTCGGGGTCTTAGTGAAGCTCTTGCGCAACACCTATTCTGAGCCATTCAAAAGTTCCATTAGTGCAACTACCCTTAAGAATGGAAGAACGTTGAGAGAATGATTTGCAATTTTTACAGTAGCCAGAAAGTAGCTGGGAAAATAAGTTGTCTCTGAGTACGATATACTAAAAAAATGGTGTTTGGATTAAATATAAATTATGATGATATGAATTTGAATCTCAAAAAGGAAGTTTGATATGCTTATTTACGAAGGCATGCTAAATATCTGGTGTCTTGGCAAAACGATTGTGAAGATTTGAAAACGAATTTCAAAATGGAGTTTGAAATTCTTTTATTACATTAAAACATTTTTCCCTATAATTTATTTATTTGATAGTGATTGTCTGTTGATCGGATATTTTTAAATATTATAGATTGTTAAACCATAGGTATTTTATTTATGGCTTCTTTCAAATAAGTTAATAATGTATCAAAAGGTTTTGTTTTTTTAATTGCCTATAAAGAAATAAAATGCATATTCAATCTAATGGTGCATGGATTATAAATTGGTCTCATTTTGGGAGGAAGAACATTTATTTAGATAAAGTGTTTAAAGATTTCGATTTTATTAGTCTTTGACATCTCGATATGGACTATAGTAATTGGAAACGAAGTATCTAGCATTATTTGAGCTGTTTTTAGTTTTGGCTCATTAGCTATAAACAAATTTGCTAGAAACATATTAATTTATCATGTTATTTGGCCTCTTGCTAAGGGCTGAAGCTGGACCAAAGCTAAAACAATAAGTTATATTTTTTTTGTTTGATATTTTCAAACTTGTAAATACGACAACCTAAACTAATGTTAGCATTATTGGAGGAAATTAAATGTTAGCTCAGCTCTTAGGAACATGCTGGTATATATCAACATATAAGCATATAAGCATCCAGAAGTTCCTTGATACACCACATTGTGATTTCACCGCACATCTATATTGCATGTGAGTGCATGTTTGTGCCATGGCCCAGGCAGGTTATCGTGTGATGGTGGGTTCGACATGCTTCCATTACTACATTACTGTGGCAAGTTCACATGATTTGTCTGTCAAAAAACCTCTTCTTCCTCTCGAAAACTATTTATGTAAAACCCATGGTGCAGTTCAGCTTCGGCCATCTTCAAATCCAAATACGAGGGCCTCAAGAATACAAACAACATAGGCACCAACACTAGCAGTTTGATCATTTGGCTTGCAAATACAGCCATGATTTTAACATCAACAGTAAGCACCACCAACACAAGTAGCAGAGGAAGCACCACCACGTGAGTAAGCACCACCAGCACAAGTGTATGTGATAGGGTGATATATATGTGGTAGGGTGAGACAAACATCTGAACCCATTATGAAAAAACCATATTCAAATGGGCAAGGATGCTACCTTGGATGCGTGGGGAAGGAACGTTTGTACCTGCCTACAGAATACAGGAAGGTGCCCATGTTGGTTCACTGCATTTCAAAAAATCTCTACCTTTGGGCAGTTGTTTCTGTAAAACCCATGGTGCTGTTCGGCTTTTGCTGCCTTTAAATCCAGATATGAGGGCCTCAAGAATATGAATAGCATAGCAAGTAGTAGCAGTTTGATCATTTGGCTTGTAAATATAGCCATGATTTTAACAACAACAGTATGCACCACCAGCACAAGTAGCAGAGGACACACCACCACATGAGTAAGGACCACCAGCACAAGTAGCAGAGGAAGCACCACCACCTGAGTAAGCACCACCAGCACAAGCGTATGTGGTAGGGTGAGACAAATAACTGAACCCATTATGGAAAAACCATTTTCAAATGCGCGAGGATGCTACCTTAGATGTGTGGGGAAGGAACATTTGTGCTTGCCTCCATAATACACGAAGGCACCCATGTTCATTCAGATAAACACCTTGATGGAAGGCTACTGTAACATCACACTCAAATTGCCTCTTAAAGGAACAATCACAACATCAAGGGATCTAGTTCCCCTATCTTACATTGTCGGATCGGTCACCCCTCGACCCAACTCAAAATCCCTCTCCCCTGGCTATGACTTGTTTGATGCCATGGAAGCTCTTTGGAAAGGCAGCTTCAAAAATTGGCTAGGATGGCTCGAATAAACCCGAGTTGGGAGATGATATGAAACATACCTAGACCTGCTTGCTACTTCAACGTTCTGACCTGAAGAGAGGTGGAGCCATGAAAAGATATGGCTATGGCACGAAAGATAGGAAATAAAACGTATAACCTTACTCAATGACATCTATCAAAATTTCATGTGGAAATATTTTCGTAGAGTGAATGCACTTTATTTAGTACTGGTCTTCCTTTATAAAATTATAGGTTATCAATAGATTATAGATCTAAATATAGAATATTAATTTTATTAGATATCCATGATGCAACCACGGGATTACTACCTCTTGTATGTGTTGTGAACTTCATTTTTTAGCATTTTTATCTTTTCAACCACATGCTCTACATGCTCTCAATAGGATTTAGGGGAAATCATGAATGGGAATCTTTCCAAATCGTGCAATCTCTTAACTGCAAGTCCAGAAGATCCTGGTTATTGAATTCAGTTCTGAGCAGCTTAATAAGAACTAAGGGCCCTTAGTTTGGTAAAGTAATCCCTGAGAGCAGGCAGACCTTGAGTTGGTTGACCAGTTGTAAGGATACGTTGCATCTACTACAGATCTTGTTGATGGAGATTGTCTGACTCATATGGAAAGGTCTCAAGGATCCCAAGCTTTCCAATTGCGATTTCTTCACAAGGGGGAGGTGGAGCAGAAGCAGGTGCAAAATGCAGATGAAATGAGAATAACTGTAGAAGGTGAGGTGGGAGAGAATGGAAGGGGAGGAGGGGGCATCGGAGAGACGGTGGGTGAGGAAGAGGAGAATATATTTGTGAGTATTCGAGTGACACCATTGAGTGAGAATGATATCTCACGAAGTGATGTTTTAGATTTGGAATGCATTAATGATAAAACACTGGTCTATAAATACACCATTCTGGAGTGATCTCTGTTTCCAACTGCATATTCATTGGTAAAATTCATTTTCTTATTATGTTTCTATTTATGATTCTCGTTCATTTTTGTAATTGAAAGGAATTTGTTTGTATGTATAAATGAATTGTTGGGAATTCACATTAAAGATAGAGTATTTGGGAGTGAAGCCTCAAGAAATGAGGTATATGAGGATGCAACAAAGGATGTGGCTCTTTTCGCTCTCAGCGGTCTCAATGGTGAGTTAATCTAAACTCTCACTTCTTAGCTCATTCTCCCTATCTGAACCCAAATCCAAAAATCTGGCAACGGTGGCATTGATACATGTGGTTGTTGCAACAATAGTATTTGCATATGGGCAGACGAGCAGTGGAAAGATGTATACAATGAGGGGCATCACAAATCGTGTCGTGATGGATATTTACAAGTTTATTGGCAAGGTGTTGGGTTATATTTATTTTTTGTTGTTACTTCCTCACAGTGTTTTATTCTCCACATTGTAATGGTGAGGACAATTAATATGATGTTGCAACACTTCGAATGAGTATCTGTCTTGAAGTTTTCTACAATGGAAATTTGTAACGAAGTGTTGAATGATCTCGTCGCTTCTTCTGAGAATAGTGGCCCTCTTTAGATTCTGGATGATCTAGAATTGGGCATTTGCTAGTTTCCTCATATTTTTGGTTTCTTTCTCAGCATTGCAATTTTTTTTGCACTTGCCTCATGTTTATTGTATTATTAACATAGGGGGATAGTTGTGGAGAAATTGGTTGAAGAAATGGTGCAGGACAAAGATCATCTATGAAAGCTTTTGAGTATATGTGAAGGTAGATCCTTATCTTTGCTTCCCTATATTTTTAAGGGTTATTGTTATAATCATTATTTATTCAATCAATTTGCTTAGTTTTCCTGCAGCTCACAGACAAGTCAGGGAGACTTCACTGAATGAAGCAAGTTCCAGATCTCATCAAATTATTAGACTAGTCCGTATTCTCTTTTTCTCACATTAAATGTTAAATTAGTTTATGTGGATATGTGTTGATTGTTGGATTCTCTTCTCTTATATAGACAATTGAAAGATCTGTTCGAGAAACATGACCAAGAGACAACACTTTGAGCTCTTTAGTCGCGAGTTTGGTATGCCTGCTATTCCTCTACTCGTATGAATCTTCATGTCCCTACTGCTGGTTCAAGAAATTAGATGCTAACATTATAGGGTAGGATGCTAACTTAGCATTCCAAACTAGTTCTTGACAGCACACCTTTTCCTTCCTCCATTAGAAGTTGCACTGTTGGAGGTCCTTGAGCGTTCAAAGTCATGTCAGAGGTAGAAAGTGATCCAAGATGATATTTTCAAGGGCACTATAATTCCACCCGGTGAAATCACTATGAGATAACACCGCTTCCACTTGTTCGCAGGTCTCAGAAACTCAAATCCTTTGAACATGTTCAGTATGCTTTAAATAGAGACTATCTAACCAAGGCTATGACGATATATATACCAATATTTTCTAAACTTTTTTCTTTTCTTCAGCCTCAGAAACAGTGCAAAGACTTCCACGCCAAATTTCCAAAAGGAGATTAGTAACAAACTCTCAAACTAATAAGTAGTTAAAGATAACGAAAATGGTTAAAGAACTAGTAGGTCACTCTTGCAGTCCAACGAGGTACATTATAGTTGTGGCCTTGGCCTTCTATTGAACATTCCTTTGGTCATGATGGTTGTAATGTACACTTACACTAGCATAGCTCACTCATCTAAAACAGATTTTGATATGCAGCTTCAAGTTACTTATCTTGAATTTCAGTATGTGGTACATTGGCCAATTTATGTTACCAGGAACAGACAATAGAATGGCAAACAGGAATGGAAAGAGAAAGGACTCGAGGGTTTTGAGTGATAAGAAACGTCAATCCCCTCCTAGAATATAAAATTGATTGGTAATGTACTAACAATAATTAGTGTCAAGATAGGAATAGGAACCAGAATGAGAAATGGGTTTATTGGGTAGGTTTTTGATATGTATCTTTCAATGTACCTTAAATGCACACCCAAAAATATCAATGATGAAACTCCTATCCCTACTGTAGCATTTAGAAAAAGATCGGGAGAGTAAGTTCCGAATGAAAAGATTGCAATTGCAACACTTTAATGCTGGCTATACATAACTCCTTTAGAGTGGTTACCTAACTTAAGGATGGTGGCCCAGCTAGCCACAGGTAGAGCATAGCCCATAGATAGACAAAATGCATGATGGTAGACCTAAGGGACTTGGACACAGCTCTGATTTCTGGACCTTCAGGAAGAAATGATCAGTGCATTATGGTACTTACCTCAAAGGGACCAAGAGATCAAAGGAAGAAGCCACTGCGGGAAAAAATATCAAATTATGTTTCATCCAGGATATGCTTGGCTACGAATAACCAAGTGAAGTTGTCGAATGACTAATTCATGAATCCCAGCCTGCGAGTTGCTTCAACTCTCTTCTAGCTCTCGTTCCATCTCACACATATTGAAACCTGTAGATTCTAATAGAGCCATAGTCTCTTCCTCGTCTCTTCATATAGCAGACCTGAACACCTACTTGTAGGAGAATGAAGTCCAGTGCCTTGATATCTCTCAATCAGGTAAACCCAAGAATGATACAACATCGTCTGTGATAGAGTTTAGAGGAGAAATTCCAGCATTGTCTTCAAAGGAAGAAAATTCAAGCCGAGAAGAAACTGCTTCGAGAAGCCTAGTAGATACAATGCTCAACGAAGAGAGTTCAAGGCTGAATGGCTCAGGGGATCTCCACAAATTAATTGATACTGAAGCAACATTTGCTGCATTAGAAGAGCAGCTTCAGAATGTGCAAAAGTCCATTCAAAATATTGTACTTCCTCCTCCCAATGAGGTTAGATTATCGGATTTCAGTAGAGCTCCACAACTAACAAGTAGTAGAAGTTGTATAGCTAAAATAATGACTAGCCCTCCATCCTCTCCCTCTTCTTGGGTGACAGATAGTTTTGGGCATAATCAAAGCACTCCACCAAAAACAGATGGCTAGAAGAGACCTAGGAGCTTGAGGAAGAATATTTTTCATAAAAATGAGGGTAAAGAATGCAATGTGTTATCCACAGACAGCACTGAAATGCTTGAACAAAGTGCTTCTTTTGATATAAAAAATGTTAAGAATATGTTCAAGGTTTCCTGTGTTAACAAAGCTCCTTCAAATTATCCCAAACAGTATGTATTGTAAGTAAGAAAGTAGCAGCTATACAAATGAAAGATCAGGGCCTGACCCCTCTCCCATTAAGCTTTAGAGGTACCACTCCCTAGAAGCAGCAACGGATTAGGGGATGGAGTCTCTAGAAGCCAAGAATACTATAGTTGCTAGAAGGTATAGCCTTTATTAATTACTATATTTGTTTAGTCTTTCATGTTACAGAAATATAGTCTATGTTGGTGTCCTAGAACATGAGGTCTTTAAGTTACGTGTTACCTTTTAGAGCCACTCCTACAAAGGTCGAAAAAGTAGACATATTAGGGGGCTTGCTATGTAAGACTCCAAACTGTTTTCTCTTTAGTACTTTCTAAAATGAAATCTCTGTTTGATTGGTTAAATCTTAAAAGGTTTCTTTATATCTTTTTATATCCTTAATTTCAACACAAGATTATTTTAAAGTACAATCCTATTATAGATAGTTTCAGGTCTTAGGTCTTTCTTCATCTTCCTTAATGCACATTGTACTGGCTGGGGGATTTCATAAGTTATATCATATTCTCTCAGTCTCTATGAAAGCTTTAGGATGCGTTCAAATTGAATGCTCACATGAAATTTACCAAAACCATCCTTTGCTAGAGTGTTGTGTTTAATTTGTGCTGTTGTGAGACAATTCTGGAAGAGATCTCACATATATCTAATTTACTTAACATGCAAATGTTCTAGGTTTCACTTTTTTTTTCCCAAAAATGGAATGGAAAGATTATAGAAGTGTGTTTCTTATTTTTTCATTTGTTCCAGAGTCCTTTTTAATTTGTTTGAAAGGAGGGTCCATGACAACATAATCTATATTTTATGTAGGTGATGGAACTCGAGACAAATGGAAATGTTTAGGATGAAAGAAATGTCAATGATGTGACTCTCGACCAGTCATCCAAACTTGTAGAATATTGCACCTTCTTCTTATGAAATAGTTGGGTCCACTGTTGGCTAGGGATGAGAGTGACTACGCCAACATTTGCAAAAATGATAGGTTATATGTATGTATAATTTTGTACCTAGTAGAATAGTGCACTGGAATTGCTGGACTGCAAATTACCAATGTCAATGATGTTGTCACATGCATGGGAATGGTCTGAAATCTCTTATGACAAATAAGAAACAATCCTAGATTACTTACTTTACCTTTCTGGTGGTGTTTCTTTTCTTCAAGCCCGCTCACGGAAAGGACTTGCTGCCATGCAACTTCTCTTGTTTCAAAATGGACTCGCAAAGGGTATATGGTTTAATGAGCGAGAAAAATAAAATGTATATTTAATCTAAGGGCATATGGGTTATAAATTGGTCCCATATTGGGAGGAAGAATTTTCACTTGGATAAAGGTGTTAACAACCTGGATCTTATTTCAAAATGGACTCGCCAAGCATACATGGTTTATCGAGTGATTAGGTGTTACATTCTTGTTTGTGATCAACCAAAAAGATTAGATGTCTCATTGGTGAAGATTGTGCATATTATGGTTTGGTGGGATAGTGTTTTGATTTAGAGAGTTTATATACAATTATGAAATTTTGATAGATTATGGTTTAGTTAATACTAATTAAGGTTAGGATTTTAGTTGCATTGTATGTTTGGAATTTGAATTTATATTAAAAAGTTATAATAGAGTTTCTTTATTATTTTTTTTTTTATATATTTTCTTTTCAATTTGTGAAAATTTGATCGAATTTGAAAGGTCCCCATCAACCACATGTCAAGGTAGCTTAGGGAAGTCTGACAAATCTATTAATCATCATGTTATCTCCCATGTTCTTACAAGTATATTATGAAGCAAGGCATGGAACCTTTGGTTCCTTAATATCATAAACAGGTTTAGTATAGCAGGGCCCCTTAGAAGGATATAAGTGCTTCGGGACCCTCATACAATTAGATAAGGTCCCAACTTCGACTTCAAACTTTTTCAATTGAAAGTAACTCGGAAAGATACCAACTTTTTCACAAGGATTTGCTTTAAGTTTATAGTGACTAACAATTATAATATAAAGTATAATATAATATAATTTTTTTCCTTACAGGGAAATTTTTTTACGTTTAGCATTTATAAGTTTAGCCCTCATTGCAGGTGCATAGAATTGACGATAGTAGCAAGTGTACAAGCCATCAAAGAAAAATGGACATTTGGGTATGCAGTAAATCTTTTGGCACACTGACACTCAACTAAAAATGATACTCACATTGGTAAGCCTCGAGAGATCATACCTTGCAAGTCACCCCACTCACCAGGTCATGATGTAGGTTCGTTCATTACAATTACTTGTAAGGAAGGACATGCATGGTGTTAGGATCAGCCAACGTTCCACCCTGAGCCCTCTTTTAATTCCGTCAACCTCCAATTCTCACGAGGTATCCAAGGTTGCAATGAGTCTGGTCCTGCTAATGAGCAGGAGCAATGCATCTCTTGCTAATTATCTCCTCTGAATTGACATTTGGCCCATTTGTAAGCATGTTCTGGCTATCTAAGCAATGGAATAGGGAGTGGCTCTCAAACAACCGAGGCCTCCTCAATTCACATGGTGGATTTGGTATTTGTAGTGGCCTCCTGGTCTTATAGCATTCATCTCACCCGCTAGTCAACTTCTTTGCATTATCATAGTTCGTAGTTAGTAGTCCACCAAAACATTCATGAGAATTGGTACAAGCTCATCCCTCTTAGGATGCTTGAGGGTCCCATATATGACAGTATGGCCTCGAGTTGACAATATATGTTGAAAAGTGTTGGCACACTCCCTTTTAATCATCGCGGAGCCCAACTAGTTAGTGAAACACCTTCAAAGTCGATATTTGACCAATATTGTCATGCCCCCAATTCTTTTTTCCTTAAATTGGCCGGGTGCGGCACCGCCTAAGTAACCAAACTTTTCCATAGTTATGCTACTTTACGAACTACGCCTTCATTCATGTATAAAAACTTCAATTATATTATAATGTGTGGAAACCATTATAACAACATGATAAATGATACAAGAACATCAAGAATATGCAAGAGATAACTTATTTTTATTATATATGAGATTTCATTATAATGGCTGGGAGCGTCGCTCCACCGGCGTTATAACCCAAGGTGGGCGCCCGCCCATGCAAGAGCGCATGGTGGTCGCACCTCCACCTTAATCAAAATATACAATATAATGTTTGCCCGAACGGGCGGGCGCGCCCGTGCACACCCGCACGATCCACAACCAAATATCGGGCGCCCACACTTCCGTCGTTCGCATACACCCATGGGCTGGTGGTTCACCCACGCCCTTGCCCGTGTGCCTTCACCCCATGCGAGGGCGGGCGGTTACCCGTGCCCTCACCTCGTGTATCTCTGCCCGGCGTGTCAGTCACCTTCCAACCGCGCTGCTACCCGTGTCACCTCGCCTGACCGGCGGGCGCATCACCCGAACTGCGGTGCGTTCCCTCCGTCGCACTTCCCTTTATGCGATGTTCATAAGAGATGAAGAGTGATGAGTAAATGTGTTCAACCAACAAACTCCTCCACATGTATATACCCAGCCATGGGCGCATCCAGCACTTGGCCGACCCATCAACCTCCATCGTTCAAATGCATGTTGATGCCCTCAACCGATTTGTGAAGCTCCTATGTCAAGTCGGCTTGCCCATCGTTCGTCCACACCTTGGCTTGCATATATAAACAATGGCTTTCCATGCCTTAGTCACTTTCACGTAGGTGAGGAACGCGCGTGCCCATCACTATAACCGAAAGCGTTACATCCTCCCGCACTGGAAATCATTGTCACCCTCAACGATCTTGATCGCCTCAGTATCCTCCATTCATACCTCACAATCTTCCTCTTCCATCTCCAAAGTGAGTCCCCTGATTCCCAACTCTCCTCTTCCGGTGCTTCCTTCCATCTGACAAGGTACTCCCGTTTCTGGTGGCAACCCATCCCTGTAGTCCTGAAGCTCAAAATCTTCTCCAACTCCAAGCCTGGTTTGTCCACTATCTCGGCTGGTCCTCTCGGTGGTTCAGATTTCTCTGGATGGTCTGAATCAAGTCTGCATCTCTTCAACTAACTAATGTGAAAAACTGCATGCTTCATGTGCATAGGGTGTGGAAGCTCCAGCTCATAAGAAATTTCCCCCACTCGCTTCTTCACCTGAAATGGTCCCTCATACTTCCGTGTCAGTTTGGCGGCCGTCCCCTTGGCTAGCTGAAACTGCTCCCTGATAATCTTGAGAAACACCATATCTCCCACACTGAAGTGGACATCCCGTCTTCCCCTATTAGATTACTTCTTCATCCTCCTTACAGTATCGTGCAAGCGCAACCGTGCCAACTCCAAGGTCTCTTCCCAAGCCTTCATGAACCTCTTCACATGAGGACTCCTCAAAAAACCTGTTGTCTCAACATTGTGCAGTGCAACTGGCATCTGCCCATTCACCAACTGAAATGGACTGTACCCCGTCGCAGAAATATTTTGGATATTGTAGCTAAACTGAGCAATATCCAAGAGTTCAGGCCAATTCTTCTGATCAGCCATGACATAATGTCTCAAGTAGTCCTCCAGCAATGCGTTGATCCTCTCGGTCTCCCCATCTATCTATGGATGGTAGCTCGAACTCCTCAACAACTCTGTCCCAAATAACTTGAACAATGTTGTCCAAAATATCCCTGTAAAACGTGGATCTCTATCCGACACAATACTCAACGGCATCCCCCAATACTTCACTATGTTCTTAAAGAACAACTCCGCAGTCCACTCGACTCCACAAGGTATCTTTGTCAGAACAAAGACAACATACTTGGAAAAATGATCAACCACGACCATGATCCGATTATACCCCTGCATCTGTGGTAACTGAGTGATGAAGTCCATCGAGACACTCATCCATAACCTCTCTGGAATCGGTAAAGGTTGCAACAATCCTCCTTGACTCTGTGTATCTGATTTGTCCTGCTAACAAATCATGCATGTATGTACATACTCCTCCACATCCTCCCACATCTTCTCCCAAAAGAACCCCCTCTCCAACAATGCCAAAGAACGACGCTTCCCTGGGTGGCCAGCCCACGGAGAATCGTGGCACTCCTTCAAAAGGTGCCTCCTGAGACCAGATGTTTTTGGAACATAGAGTCGGTTTCCAAAGAACAAGTAACCGTCCGTAGAAATAACTTTTGTGTCTTCCCTTCCTTTATCTGCTTCACTATATTATGCGCCAAAGTATCGGTTTCAACACTTTCCTTCAGTTTGTTTTGCATCTCTTCTGACATCTGAACCCAACTTCTACTCCTTGTTGCCCGGTCTTCACCCTCCAATGTTGCAAGTTGTCCCTTTCTACTAAGGGAATCTGCTAGTGCATTGTGTCTACCCGGTCTATACTCAATAGACATGTCAAACTCTACCAAGAAGTCCTGCCAACGAGCTTGCTTCGGAGAAATCTTCGGTTGTGATGCAAAATAACTCGCTGCAACGTTGTGATTCTTGACAACAAATGGCTTCCCAATCAGGTAATGCCTCCACACATGAAGACAATGAAGGATCACAGTCATCTCCTTCTCATGAACCGAATACCTTTGTTCTCTATCCTGCAACTTCTGATTCTCATACGCCACTGGATGCCCATCCTGCAGAAGAACCCCTCCTATGGAAAAATATGAAGCATCAGTGTGTACCACAAACAGTCTCCCGAAGTTAGGCAACTTCAGTATCGGCACTGTAACCATCCTTCTCTTCAAGTCATCAAACGCCTTTTGACATTTATCAGTCCAACACCACCTCTTTTCTTTCTTCAATAAGTCTGTCAGTGCCGATGTCACCTTGGAGTAACCTTCTACAAACTTCCGTTGGTAGTTGGTCATGCCCAACAACACCCTCATCTCATGGACATTCTGCGGTTCAACCTAGTCCTCAATCGCCTTCACTCTGCTCTGCTCCATCCGTATGTACCCCTGACCAACAATATGCCCAAGGAACGAAATCTCGATATGAGCAAACACACACTTAGACTTCTTCAAGAACACCTGATTCTCCCTCAGTGCCTTGAACACCATTGCCAAGTGCTTCTAATGATCCTCCATGTTGTCACTATACACCACTATATCGTCCAAGTATACTACTACGAACGAATCCAACTATGGTCGTAGAACATCATTCATCAAAGTGCAAAAAGTAGCAAGAGCGTTGCACAACCCGAATGGCATAACAAGGAACTCAAAGCTACCATACCTTGTTACAATCGCGGTCTTCTTCTTGTCTCCTTCAGCAATCCACACCTGATAGTACCCATGCCTCAAGTCCAACTTGGAAAATGCTCAGGCTTTCGCAAGCTTGTCAAAGCAATCAGCAGCCAATGGAAAAGGATACCTGTTTCTCACCGTCTGCTTGTTCAATGCACGGTAGTCACAGCACATCCGTAGCTCATTGGAATCCTTCTTTTGCTAGAATAATACAGGAGCTCCATAAGGGGACCTTGAAGGTCTAATGAAACCTACATTAGATAACTACTTTAGCTGCCGTTTCAATTCCTCCAACTCAGGGCCTGATAAGTGATAAGGTGCTCTTGCCGGGGGTTGCTTCCCTGGTTCAAGCTCAATGCTATCATTCACTGCACGCCTTGGTGGAAGCTTCTTCGGTAGCTCATCAGGCATCAAATCCACATACTTGACCAACACATTAGAAATCTCAGCTGGAACAGGTGTCCCCACTCCATCACCCTCGACTCCCTTGAACATCACCGCATATGTTTCCATATCTAACTCCTTCATAGCCTTCTCCAAACTCAGTGCAAAAACATGCTGCACCTTGACTTCCCTCCTTTGCCTATGAGTGGGCAAAGTCCAAGTTTGTGTCTGTCCAAACAGCACCACCTCATCACAGAAGGGGACAACAATATCCCTGTTTTCCTTCAAGAAATCTTGTCTAAGTATCACATCAAAGTCGTTCATCTCCATCACCGTGAAGTCCAACTGACCCGTCCAGTCTTTTATCTGCACCAGCACTTCATGTGCGAAACCCGCCACCTTAGCTCTAGAGTTCACTGCCTTGACCTCCATGTTCGATGGGAGGATCATTAGTCCGACCTCTTTCTCCAACTGCATCGTCATAAAGTTATGAGTGGACCCTGTGTCCACAAGAGATTGAATGGTCTTTCCACGGACCATCAAGTCCACAAAACCCAGACTGTTCATCCATGATTTCTCCATAACCTGTCCTTGCATACATATTCATTCACTTCATTCATCATTCAGCAACGGCTTCACCACGTGTGAACCTACTAGGATACCACCTGTCACGCCCCCAATTCTTTTTTCCTTAAATTGGACGTGCGCGGCACCGCCTAAGTAACCAACCTTTTCCATAGTTATGCTACTTTACGAACTACGCCTTCATTCATGTATAAAAACTTCAATTATATTATAATGTGTGGAAACCATTATAACAGCATGATAAATGATACAATAACATCAAGAATACGCAAGAGATAACTTCTTTTTATTATATATGAGATTTTATTACAATGTCTAGGAGCATCGCTCCACCGGCGTTATAACCCAAGGCAGGCGCCCGCCCGTGCAAGAGCGCACGACGGTCGCACCTCCACCTTAACCAAAATATACAATCTAATGTCTGCCCGAACAGGCGGGCAAGCCCGTGCACACCCGCACGATCCACAACCAAATATCGGGTGCCCACACTTCCGTCATTCGCATACACCCATGGGCGGGTGTTTCACCCACGCCCTCACCCGTGTGCCTTCACCCGGTGGGCAGGAGGACGGCTACCCGCGCCCTCACCTCGTGTATCTATGCCCGGCGTGCAAGTCACCTTCCAACCGTGCTACTACGCGCGTCGCCTTGCCCGACCGGTGGGCACATCACCCGAACTACGATGCATTCACTCCGTCGCACTTCCCCTTATGCGATGTTCATAAGGGATGAAGAGCGATGAGTGAATGTGTTCAACCAACGAACTCCTCCACATGTATATACCCAAACATGGGCACATCCAGCACTTGGCCGACGCATCAACTCCATCGCTCAAATGCATGCCTCCGCCCTCAACCGATTTGCGAAGCCCCTATGTCAAGTCGGCTTGCCCACCATTTGTACACGCCTTGGCTTGCATATATAAACGATGGCCTTCACGTCTCCTCTCTTAGTGGACTCGAAATTCAACCCAACCTTCTCAAGGAATTCAATGGAGTGTTGACATGCAATTTGCACGACATCTGTGGCGGGATGAGTTGAAGGCTTCATACCTTCATGTGGAATCCAACTCTTACATCATGACGGCAAAAGCTGAAAGGTCAACCGAGGATAATGTATGGAAGGCAGCTTCAATCTGGAAGGTGCGCCAATCAGAGCTTTCCATCTCCTCTCAGGTTCTTTGCATATGGTTAGTCTATTGTCTCACTAATAATTATTTCATGGCGCGCCAAATAGAGCTTTACATCTCCTCTCAGGTTCTTCAGATATCATTAGTTTAGTGTCTCACTAAGAATTTTGTCATGTAATAAATAAATTACGAATATGCTTTCTCAATTTTGTTGAATTTAATTTAGCCCATCAAAGTTTAGTACTCCATTTTGTAATTAGCAATTTTGTAGCTCTAGATTGAATTATCAACCCTTTTTATCAGATAAATTATTTAAGAAAACCATGCATAATCCTAAAAAACTCGTGTTATTGAGCCTGTTTCCTAATAAGGTAAACTAGCAAAAGAAACCATACATAATCTAAAAAAACTTAACATGTGTTATTGGCCACTTTTCTAATAAACAACCCATAGCACCCGGAAAAGCACTATATATTTTTAAGGTACAATAATATAAAGTCGAACCTTCACACCCAAAAAAATTTGTTTATTGGTTTAGGTGAGGTTTATAATATGAAACATGCTTATAATTATTATAACGTTTTTAGGATTATTGTTTTTGGACA
>APFE031171535.1:63604-81734 GCA_000404065.3 Pinus taeda | reverse complement strand
TTAATATTTGGGTATAATACTTATAAAACACTAACATTTTTGGTATTTGTTATAAAATTTATTAGGTTTTATAACATTAGGGCTTAGTATTAGGGTTTAATATTATGAAAAACGTTGTCTGAAAATTTACATTACATTAGAATTTATATCAACTCAGAGGTTTAATATTGTGATGATGCTAAGGTTTATAACATTTGTGTTTATAATAGGAGCGTTTTTAATATTCAGATAGAATATTACGATTTATAATATTAGGTTTCTATAATATTGGGTTTTATATTACAATTAATATTAGCATTAATAATTTAGAAATGTTTATTAAAAAAATATAATATTAAACTTGAACAATAATAATAATGTTGTGATGTCCAAAGGGTACATATATCTATGGGAAGTTGTAGTAATTCAGTTTTTGTTAGAATGTTATATTATATTGCAATTTATTGAATTTAATCCCTTGGGTTTATTAGTCCCAAAAGTTTATAATATTAGTTTTTTTGTCTTATAATATTATTAATTCTTTCGATTTATTAATCCCAAGACATTATAATGTTAATCCCTATGGTTTATTAATAAATACCTTGCATTTATAATATTAATCCCTTATGTTTATTAATCCCTTTGGTTTATAATATTAATCCCAAGGGTTTAATATTGTACTAATCTTAGGGTTTATAATATGAGAGTTTAATATATTAATCTTAGGGTTTAATATATTAATATTACAATTTTTAATATTGGGTTTATGATGTTATGATTTATAATACTCAGTTTAATATTAGGGTTTATTATTGTGATGTTGGAATGGTATAGGAATGTGTCCAATGTCACATTGTGACAAACATTGTCTCAATGTGACAATTAATCTAATAATATTTGTCGCAATGTTGCATTACATTGCAATTTCTTCAACATCATAATGCGACCTTACAAAGTTGAGGTTTAATATTATGGTTTATATTGTTAATATTTCCAATAATGAGCTTCTAATATTTTGGTTCATATTATTGTTTTTAATATTTGGTTTATAATATTGAGTTTATAATATTGGGTTTGTAATATTGCGTTTAGTATAAGGTTTTGAAATGACAAGATTTTAACAGTGGAGTTTATAATATTGAAGGTTTAATATTAGGGCTTAGCATGGTTTTATTAATTTGTGGGTTTATTATATTAATCTCAAGGGTTTATAATATTAATCTTAGGGATTATAATTCATTGTGGTTTTAATAGTAGTGTAATTGGTTTATCATATTGATCCCTCAGGCTTATAATATTGATCCATTTTGTTTATTAATCACATGGACTTATTAATCCATTGGGTTTTTAATACTAATGTGCTTGGTTTGAAATATTAATCCCTCATGTTAATTAATCCGAAGGGTTCATAATATTAATCCTTTGATTTTATTAATCCTTTGGTCTTCTTAATCCCTCAAGTTTATATTATTAATATGAAAGGTTTATAGCAATAATATTAGGATTTATAATCCTAGGGTTTAATATATAAAACTTAGGGTTTAATATATTAATCGTAGGGATTATAATCTTAGGCGCTATAATATTAATCTTAATAATGGTAATATTCAGAGTTATGATGGGATGGTTTATAATATTTAGTTGAGTATTAGGGTTTAATATTGTGATGCTATAATGTTACACTAACTTGCAATGTATTCAACGTTGCAATATGACGTTACAAAATTGGGGTTCAATATTAGGTTTTAATATTTTGTTTCTAACGTGGGTTATAAATTTAATATATATATATTTTTTTTTCAACTAGTGAGACGTGTAGACGGATTTGACCACCTTGATTTACAAGGATTGCCAACATGTTTTGCCAATTGTGGTACCACACATGAACAATATTTTGTTTAATATTGGGTTTATAATATTGGTTTTTATAATATTGTATTTAATATGAGGGTTTGAAATGTTGTGTTTTTAATATTGGGGTTTATAATATTGGGTTTAATATTATGGTTTAATATTGGCTTTTATAATCTTATGGTTTATAGTATTAATGTGAAGGTTTAAAATATTTATCGTAGGATTTATAATATTAATCATAGGGATTATAATATTAATTTTATGCCTTATAATGTTAGAGATTATAATGTTTGGTTTATTAGTTTTTAATATTGTGATGTTGGAATGGTACTAAAATTTAACCAATGTCATAGTGTGACAAACATTTTTGTAATGCGACAAGCAGTGTGAAAATAGTTGCCTTAATGATTAATTACATTGCAATTTATTTAATGTCATATTGCGACATTAAATGAATTAGTGTTTAATATTCTTGTTTATAATATGGAGTTTACAGTTTATTCTGGTTTATACTATTTGGTTTATGATTTAAAATCTTATAGTTTAAAATCATAGGGTTTATAATATTAATCATAGGATTTTTAATCCCCTCAGTTTATAATATTAATCTTAGGGTTTAAAATGCTTTGGCTTTATAATATAAATTCTAGGCTTTAATATTATTCCCTTGGATTTAATAATCTCTTGAGTTTATAATATTATTAGTCTTTGGTTCATTAATCGTTTTATAATATTAATCTCTAATATTTCTAATAATATATTAGGGTTTTTAAATTTAGGTCATAATATTAATCTTAGGGTTTATAATATGTTGGTCTTACAGTATTAATCCCTTAGGTTTATAATCATTTGGGTTTATAATATTAATCCTAGGATTTATAACATTGGGGTTTATGATGTTATGATTTATAATATCAGTTCAATATTACGGTTTAATACTGTGATGTTGGAATGGTACAAAAATGTATCCAACATCGCACTGTGACAAACATTGTTTCAATGTGACAATCAATATGACAATGATTGTCGCAATGTTATATTATGTTGTAGTTTATTCAATGTTGCAATGTGACATTAAAGAATTGGGGTTTAATAGTAGCATTTATAATATTATGTTTTCTAATTTTGGGTTTTATAATATTTTGTTTAATATTGGGTTTATAATATTGTGTTTAGTATGAGGGTTTGAAATGTTTGGCTTTTAATATTTAGATTTATAATACTAGGTTTAATATTAGGGTTTAATATTGAGTTTTATAATCTTAGGGTTTATAATATTAATGTTATGGATAATAATATTAATCTTATGCTTTATAATGCTAGGTATTACAATATTTCGTTTAATATTGTGACATTAGAATGGTATGAAAATCTATTCAATGTAATAGCCTGATAAGAATTTTCGCAATGCCATAAGTAGTGTGACAATCATTGTCATAATGATTTAATACATTGCAATTTGTTTAATCTTGCAACATTGAATGAATTAGGGTTTAATATTTTGGTTTATAATATCATGCTTAGGGTTTATGGTTTATTTTTGTCTATAATATTGGGTTTATGATTTAAGGTTTATTCAGTTACATAATATTGTGATTAGGGTTTAGAACCTTAAAGTTTATAATTATAGAGTTTATAATATTAATCCTAAGATTTTTAATCCCTTAGGTTTATAATATCACTCCATTGGGTTTATTAATTCATTGGGTTTATAATATCATTTATATATAGTTGATATTATCAATATACTCTAACTATCTAACTAACAAACTAACTATATCTACACACACACCAATAATTATTGACAAAAGATTAAACATCTTATTCCAAAATGCATCGAGATTGATGACAAATAAATTAAATTTATTGAGAAATACAATGAATAACTTATTGGATTCTTTTTAGATTTTTTAAAAAAACCAACTAAAAAATTATTTCAGTATTTTGAAACTATGAATTTAATAAAATTCTTCTGAAGATATAATTTACAATTAATATGAGTTCATGGTTTCTTTTTTTTGTTTATTAAGTTTTAAATTTTATTTAGTGTTATGTAAGCTATAATTAAAAAGCTAACTTACAAACCTTTATATTAAACCAATGTTATAAATCAATATTATTAACTAATATTTATAATAATCTATATATAATAACTATGTCATTATGCTCAATTATATTATAAAATATATTGACAATTATATTATAATTTAATAATTATTGATTCATAACAAATTTTGATAAATAAATAAAAATGGTGTAATAACTAAATGCATATTATATTATATGTATTTATGCCTAATTT
Organism: Pinus taeda; assembly: GCA_000404065.3. Taxonomy (NCBI): domain Eukaryota; kingdom Viridiplantae; phylum Streptophyta; class Pinopsida; order Pinales; family Pinaceae; genus Pinus; species Pinus taeda. The sequence continues at coordinate 77,599 of APFE031171535.1, read as the reverse complement.
TATATATAAAAAATATATTATATTAAATTAATTATATAATATAATATTAATGTAAAGTCACAATATATACATAATTAATTTTATTGTTGTTATTTATTATTATATAATAAAAATAAATTTATTAAAATATAATATAATTATTATGATAGATTTATAATATATCAATTACATTGATAAATATGGTTATGCTAATCCTATTAATTTCCTAACCCTGGAATATACCTTAACAAATTGACAAGTAAGACAAATCAGGGATTCGGGATGAAACACGTGCGAAGATGAAGAGCCGGAGAAAAAGATAGTCTACATCTGAATTTCATAACCCTTAAATATACCTTATGAAATTGACAAGTAAGACAAATCAGCGATTCGGGATGAAACAATACGTGTAAAGGTGAAGAGCCGAAGATAAAGATAAAGATAGTCTAAAGTATTTCCCTGAAAATAAAGGAACTGCCCATTGGTTTAAAGTTACAAAGGATCATCCTTTTGTAAAAAGAACATAATATAATGCAAGACACAGTCATCATTTAATTTGAATAACGTCATTGGAGGTTTATCAATTTAATTTAATGTAAGATTCCAAAGCATATTCGATTCTATCGCTTTCGTTCGAGACATCACGGGTACACTCACTTTTTATCAAAAGCGAAAACTTGCTTTATTTTTCGTTGTTCCATTTGCTCTTAGGGTGATGGCTTGGCTTTTCCTGTTCGTTCTTATAAAAGTTATTTTACTTTATTATATGTCCACTAGACTCCGGTAAGATAGAGATATGAAAGGCAAACACTATCAAGCTGGCTTATACTCTTCAAGATAATTTTTACTTTTAAATTTCATTTTTTTTAACATGTATATGTGTCCACTGACTTTCTCTTTTCAAATGGTATATCATTCACGTTTTAGGTTTGTATCTTTATCAATTTTTATATCCAATGCCATTGTATTTACTATCACCATTCTCATATCACTTTTCCTTTTTCTTGAATTTCAATGATATCTTTTTCTTAATTATTAAAAAATATTATTAAGTTTGATTTAATATTTGTTTTAGATAAAATAGTGGATTTAAAAATATTGTTATCATCACCCATTTTAATAAAAAGCGGAGTGATTTATCATTTTAAAAAGAGGGATATATGTCTGTTTGGGATTAGGAATTACCTCAAATAATATTGTAGAAACATAATTTCAATACCAAAGATTGTTTTAACCAGTAAATTTAGATGTCTAGAAAGTGACCATATTAAGGGATATTGTTTCTGTGATATTTCATCTCTATTAAGGGTATCTCCCCTAGCTTGGAGACTAAGGAACATCTTTTAAACAATTCAAGGCCTTTACAATAAAATATCTATGTATGGTTCTTTAATGTCGAAAGAATGAATGATATAGTGGCTAATCATATGGAAAACATGGGTTTGAAGATGAACAAAGGGGATATTACCCACTTCCTTAACGTTCGTATCTATGACCCAATTAGCATTGGATTGGTGGCTTTCCCATCGTGGGCCTCGGAAAAACCATCAATCATATCTAGGTCATTCATTAGGTCGAAACTTCTTGCATCTCGATAGAACATATGGTTTTGTATCCAACTATAAGGTGCATTGATTTTAGGTGAATTTGGTCATGAGTAGTCTAGAGAAAGGCATGGAATTTCCCTTGGAATTTGTTGTACAACACAAGCTAGATTTGATGTAAATTATGGATAGGTATAGCTTGATGATCCAATGCCTTTCTTTAGGATATTTGCAAGTCACTCTGAGACCATTGGTAGTAGGATGATGATCTTAATAATTTTTTGGTGTCATGATGAATTTAGGAGGGAATTATGATCAATCCATTGACTAATGGGAGTGAAATTATTGATGGATATGTTGCAGAATGAAGGTGATTCTCAACATGATCTTTCTCATGGTAGAAATCTCAGTTTACATGCCCCATGGGTAGTTTGGAGTTCTTATTTAAACAAGGAAGAAGAAGGATTGAAGGTTCAATGCATATTTCTAATGGTATATGGTAAAAAATAGCCTTGAAACCAAGGTAAATTTTCCATTCCATACCCATTTTTAGTCTAGGTTTGGTTGTTTATGCTGCACATGTATAAGCCTAGGTTATGTGTTCTTGAGAAATGTATTCTAGTTGAAATTTTGGCATCGCCCCTAGGTCTAGCTCTTGTCCCTTAGTTTGAGGTTGGGTAGTTTTATTCTAATTCATCAAATGAGTTCAATATTGTATTTATTCATGTTGAGGGAACACATTGATTTATTTTATATATGCATAACTTCTCATGTGCTTAGTTTCTTTGTCCGAAAATCATCTTGGTCTTGTGTTATCTTCATTAATTTCGTTACATGTTGTCTTAAGTTCTAGGTGTTGATAGTTATGTCAAGGTTCATTTCTGTCTTTGTTGATATCATGTTTAAAGATTGCCCAAACTTTTTTGGTTGCACTAGTGAATTAAGGAATGCCTTAGTTGTTTTGAAAGATAATCTCTATTTTCATTCCTATTATCCCAATTGTTATTGACAGGTTAAGGAGCTCCTTGAACTTATTTGTCCTTTGTGCTACCTTTGGTGTCACAATTCCTCATATCCTTGTTTGTCAAGCTCAATGATCCCTCAGTCTTTCTGTATGTTACTTATTTTGGTGAGCTGGAGAGTTCATTGAAACTTACTTTATTGTGGTGAAGGTAGTGGGGAGATCAGATTAATAGAGGATGTTGCTGAATCCATAGGGAGGTGGTAATTTAAGATTTCTCTCACTCTTCATTGGGAGAGACCCTCACGAGATATCTCTTTTCCTATGGTCTCCACCACATTAGAAGTTCCCAAGTAATTTGGGGTTGAAATTTAATACTTTGCAGCATGAAGTAAACTTATTGACCTTTAAACTCAATTATTTATATGTTAGCATCATTTCAATCATCCAGTACATGAGTGTTATGCAAGAGAAAATTCAATACTTGGAAGATGAGGCTCTTCATCTCAAAATTTCAATAATATATTTGGTATAGGAAAAATATATGCAAAGAGAGTAAGCTAGTGTGGAGAACTCAAATGAAATCAAACAAACTAAGGACCAAAGAACAATAAGCTAGCAACAAAAAGAGTCCACTCCAAATCAATTTGAATATTATAGTGAATTGTAAATTTTATCTTTTTGTTAGATATATACAATAGTTCTCTCTTCTCCAAAGAAATGCATATGTAAATAAATTATATAGGATATAAAGGCTTTGGATCTTAGATCCATGTGTAGGAAAAAGCCTCAATAAAATTATAATGGATATATGTACAATATGTGTTTTTCCCCATAATTCTCAATCAATATAATATTCACAATTAAATTAAAAAAAAAAAGCAAACAAACGAACAAAAAAACATAATTTAGATGCAATGAAATGATCGGGCATTTTGAACATTTACATTTGAATAACGTCCTTGGAGGTTTATCAATTTAATTCAAAAGCATATTCAATTCGATCTCTTTCGTCCGAGACATCACGCTCGTTCACTTTTAATCAAAAGAGAAAACTTAGCTTTCTTTCTTTTTTTGTTCCATTTGCTCTTAGGGTGCTGGCTTTTCCCGTTCATTCTTACAACAGTTATTTTACTTTCTTACTTGTCCACTGGACTCTGCTAAGGGAGAGATATGAAGGAAAACGCTATCAAGCTGGCAGCTTAACTGGCAGTATACTCTTTAAGATAATTTTTACGTTATTTTTTAGGAGTATAGACATGCTCTTCCAAATGTATATCATTCATGTTTTATGTTTTGTATCTTAATCAATTTTTATATCTAATGCATTGTATCTCTTATCATATTCTCATGTCACTTTTCCTTTTTCTTGAATTTGAACGATATTAAATTTTCCTAATTATGAAAAAATATTATTAAGTTTTGTTTAATATTTTTTTTAGATAAAATAGTGGATTTTAAAAGGAATGTTATCATGGCTAGTTTTAGTAAAAAAGGAGTGATTTATTACCTTAAAAATAACAATGAAGGATATTTGTTTTGCTCGGGGATTATGAATTACCTCAAATAATATTGTAAAAATATAATTTGAATACCAAGGGTTGTTTTAACTAGTAAATTTAAATGTCCAGAAAGTGACCATATTAAAGGACTCTGTTTTTGTGATATGTCAATCTCTATTAAGGGTCTCTCCCCTGGATTGAAGACTGCGGAACATGTTTTGCATAATTCAAGCCATTTACAATAAAATGTCAATGTATGATTCATTAATGTCCTAACAATGGATAATTTAGTAGCTAATCATATGGAAAACATTAGTGTGAAGATGAATAAAGGGGATTTAGTTTGGAGAAGAGCAAGGGGATACGACCCGCTTCCTTAACATTTGTATCTATGACCCAATCAACATTGGATTGGTGGCTTTCCCATTATAGGCCTGGGACAAACCATGAATCTCATCTGGGTCATTCATTAGGTGGAAACTTCTTACATCTTGATAGAACATATGGTTGCGTATCCAACTATAAGGTGCATTGATTTCAGATGAATTTGATCATGAGCAGTCCAGAGAAAGGCATGGAATTTCCCCTGGAATTTGATGGACAAGACAAGCTAGATTTCATGAAATTTATGGATAGTTATAGCTTGATGATCCAATGCATTTCTTTACGATATCTACAAGTCACTTTGAGTCCATTGGTGGTAGGATGATGATGTTAGTGAATGTTTTTGGTGTGATGATAAATGGAGGAGGGAATTATGCTCAATTTATTGCGTAATGGGAGTGAAATTATTTATGGATATGCTTCAGGATGAAGGTGATCCTTAATATGATCTTTCTCATGGTGGCAATCTCAATTTGCATGCCCCATGGGTAGCTTGGTGTTCTTATTTAATTAAGGAAGAAGAAGGATTGGAGGTTCAATGCATGTTTTTGATGATAGATGGTAAAAAGAAAAGTGTTGGAACCAAGTAAATTTTCTTTTGCATGCAGATTTATAGTCTAGGTTTGGGTGTTTACGCTGTGGAGGTATAAACCTAGATTGTGTGCTCATGAGAAATGAATTATAGTTGAAATTTGGGCGTACCCCTAGGTCTAGCTCTTGTACCTTAGTTTGACGTTGGGCAGTTTGATTCTCATTCATCATTGGAGTTAAATATTGTATTTGTTTGTGTTGAGGGGTGATATGAACTTAAACAGGAATGCAACAAACTATAGATATAATCATAAATACAGAGATCCAATAGAAAAGAACTTCATTTCATTAATAGAAAAATACTGAACTATGCTTACAAACAAAATGGAAATAAGATAGCTCAGGCGATGGTAGATTATTTCTAAGAAGAGTTGTGGTGGCTACATGCCTCTGAATTTTGTTACAATGAGGCTCAAAGGTTTATTTATTATTGAGAAATAATGGAAAGCCCTAAGCATCCAAAAAACTAACCCTAGGAGATGAAGTACCAAAACGATGGGCCCTGTTTGGGTAAATTGGTACATAAACTTCCGAGAGTTGTAACTTTGGCATACGATCTCTGTTTGCTATCATAGTTCCTCATTTTGAAGATCTCGAAGAGAAGGCTGAAAACAAACAAGTAAGGAAAAGTTGGTTTGGGATGATTTCGATCTCTCTATTTTTCCTGAAAACGTCATTTAGGTGCTCAAAACAGCTCTAGAAGCTTAGGACCCAAAAAAAGAGCCAAAAATAGTAAATTGTGCTACAATTAAGGAAACCAAAAAACTGAAAGAGACATTGTTAGGGATCCAAGTGGAATAGGCTGGTGGCCACCAATATCCAACTGGATCTTTCTTCCCCCCTTAGGAAGCAATGGTCTCCATTGCATTGAGTTCCTTCATGACATGGGGGGCTTCTCCTGAACTTGGTCCCCGATGAGCCGCCTGTCTTGGTGAAGGAGTTGATGAGATTTGCCAACCCTATATAGTTGGATCTTCTATTGGAGAGTGTTCTTCATCTATGTGTCCATGATTCAATCAACAGTGGCTTGTTCCATGCATTCTCGGTTTAGCTCTATTTGTGTAAGTTGTTTTGCAATGTCAGATGTGTCCAATAGTGGAGGAAAGTATGGTCAAAGATAATCTACATTGAACACTTGGTGTAGACCAAGGAATGGTGGAATCTTAAGCTCGAAGGCATTGTCACCTACAACCTTGGTGATGGTGTATGGCCCATATGAAAGTGGGTGAAACTTGTGGTGGGGTCCAGTGAAGTGCTCCTTCTCCAAATGCAGCTAAGATGTTTCGCCTACCTGGAGCTTGTACGACACCTGATGCTGATGATGGCACTGCTTGTACTTAGCATTTTCTCTATCCAATATATCATGGACCTGCTAGGGGATGTATTAATGTGCTCAATGAAGTTGTTAGCCATGTTGGTTTCAAGCTGGACATGAACCGAATATGCTTGAGTAGATGAGATGGTATGAACACATCAATGAGATATAATGGCTAAAATCCCAGCCCTACCTAAAAGGGGTTGTGTCCTATTGAAATGTGGAGCTATTTGTAGTAGTTGTGTTGGACATAGGAGAGGCTTTCATCCCATGTGCCAAGATATTTCAAGTTGTACAGGCATAGAATGTGTACGATCATCCTGTTGATAACCTCTATTTGGCCACTAGTTTGGGGATGGAAAGTTGTGGACTTAGTAATTTTTGTATCCAACATGGACTAGAGACTTGATCAAAATGCACTTTGGAATATGTTGTCGTGATCTGAGACAATGGACTGGGGGATCCCAAAGTGTACCCACACTCGCTCAAAGAAGAGCTTAGTAGTGGCCTCTATTGTCATACTCTTCTTGCAGGCTACCATGATGGCCATCTTAGACAAACTGTCGACAACCATGAAAATGCAATCATTGTTGTGATTAGTAGAAGGAAGGCTTGACATGTAATTCATGGAGACATATTCCCAATGGTGACTAGGAGTAGGCAGAGGAGTATACAGTCCTTGCTTCTTGATGGTTGGTTTGGAAATGGAACACGTCGTTTAGGATCTAATTTACTTCCCAACATCTCAACGAATTTCGGCCAATAAAAATACTTTTGTAATACCGCAATTGTTTTATCTACTCCGAAATATCTAGTGACTCAACTGCAGTCTTCCTCCCAAATCATCTTGGCAAGCTCACTTGAAGAAACACAAATGTGTCCCAGGTGGCATAACAGTGCATCGTGAAGGTGAAAATTTGGAACTTTCTTCCCTTCCAAGAGTTTCTGGTATGTGCTACCAAATTCTAGATTGCTCTTGTAAAGATGTGCCCACTCTGATGTCTCGTGCCCACAGGAGTCGAGCACAGTGATCAGCGCCATGATCGGTGGTTGGCTGAGGCAATCAGTAACATTATTGGTCTGCACTTCTTATACTTAATGTTCAAATGGAATTGTTACAGGTGGCTGGACCATTTCTTATGATGATCATTCTGCAACTTCCCTTGTGTTTACACGAACTGTAGAGGTTGGTGGTCTATGTGGATGACCATTTTGTTCCCTAGTATGTAATGCTTCTATTCATGGCAAGCCTGCACAATGGAATACATTTCTTTGTTGTAACTGGGGTAGTTTCTGTTGTGTGTGGAGCATGATTGTTCAGAGGTCTTTGTTTCAGCTGGATGTATACCCTAGGAAGTTTGTACACCCTCCAAGCGGGGGGGTGTGGGGGGGACTTGTCCCCCCCATGGGGGCTCGGGGGCAGCGCCCCCGAAGCTAAAAATAGATGTAAATTTGCCTTGTAAAAGTATAGTAATTTCTAGTCAATCTGGGCCGTTCATGAGGCAGATGATCTGACAGTAGAACTTATGCTTAGTTTAGGGTTTTTTGCCCTAGAAGGCAACCCCTCTCTTTGTATGAGGGCATTGTATTTGAGGCTGTGTAATAGATGTGTATTCCATGTGTGAGTGAGAAACAAAGAGGTGAGACTGTGAGAGAAATTAAAGGATATTACAACGGATTTGTTGTAGGTTGTGTCTCTTCATTTTGCTCGATAATAGAAAGGAATGACTGGCTGTTCGGGGTGGACGTAGCCCAAACTGGGTGAACCACGTATATCTGTGTCTCTCTTGTTTTATGCGTTTTCTGTGTTTATATTTCTACAATATTTTATGTGTTCCATTGCTCCGTAATATATAATTTTCTAACGGTTTCGCACTGTGTCTGAAAGTCTGTCACTCTGGTAAGCCACTGGATGTCCTTGTTGGGTAAGAACCACACCAATAACATAGTTGGAGGCACTTGTCACAATACCAAATGGTTGTTGTAGGTCAGGTAATCTGAGCATTGGTGCAGAACATAGGCGATTCTTCAACTCGGAGAATGCTTTTTGTTGGGTTTCAGACTAATTTTTTTCTTCTTTTGCTCTGCCCTTGATGGCTTGAATTAAATTCCAAGTGATGTGAGAGAACCCCAACATGAACTTACAGTAAAAGTTGGCAAGACCCAAAAAGCTACAGAGCTTTGTTAGAGTGGTTGGGGGTGGAAAATCCCAAATAACTTGTATCTTGGAGTGGTCCACATGTACACCCTTCTCATCAATTATGTACCCCAGATATTGAACCTAGGTTAGGCCAAAGGTGCGTTTCTCCAAGTTAGAACATAACATGTGTTGTCACAGTGTTTGAAGGACTTGTTGAATATGGTGGAGGTGCTCATCCCAATTCTGGTTGAAGATCAAGATACCATCTAAGTAGACTACCATGAAAGCATTGGAAAATGGTCACAAGATGTCATCCATCAGTGTCATGAAGTTTGTGGGGTGTTCGTCAATCTTAATGGCTTGATCAACCATTCGAAAAGGTCCTCCTTGGATTTGAAGGCTATCTTCCACACATTAGAAGGTTCGATAGGTACCTGGTGATAACCTAAATTCAAGTCAATCTTGTTGAAATATTTGGCTGCCTTGTGCTAGTCAAGAAGGTCATCAATCTGTGAGATTGGGTACCTCTTCTCAACAATCATCTTTTTCAATGCCTAAGTGTCAATACAAAGCCTCCGGGTCCCATCCTTCTTCTGCACCAAAACAATCTAGCTCCCAAAGGGTGATGAGCTTGGCCTGATGTGTCCTTTCTGCTATAGTTCCTGAATTTACCTCCTGATCTCATCGTTCTCCATAACATAGCACCAATAGATTGGCCCATTGGGCAACAACGTGCACATGATCAGATTGATGGAGTGCTTGACCTGATAGTGTAGAGGTACCCCTATAGGTGAGGTGAAAATATCCCTGTACTCCTCCACAAACTTGTCCATCTATTGCTTCTGTGTAGAGGAGCCTTGCCTGGAAGCCATGGCCACATCCTTCTTCTTTCCCTGAAGGTGAGTCATAAGGAAAACAAATTTTCTATTTTGGGAAATGATTTTCTGCATTCCTTTACATTGATCAAAGAGATGGCGATAGGCGGGGCTACCTCTGGTATCCTGTACAACTTGTTGGGCAAGGTAATAATAATAGAGAAAGGTCTAGACTCATATAAAACATTTAGCTTCCACATGTATGGTTGGCCTAACAATACATCATAAAATTTAAGAGGAGCAACATCACATAGTACCTCATCCGTGAAGGGCTTGATGTTGTAGGGAATGCAACACTACTGGCTAACGCGAAGATCTTGTCCTTGGTGAGGCCACCTGATGGTGTACGCCTGTGGATGTGTTGTAGTCTTTAGGCCCAATCGCTTCATGACCTCTACTGAAATGAGGTTCTTTTGGCTCCCACTGTCGAAAATTAATTGTACCAGAGAACCCTTCACCCACATTTGTGAGTGGAATAGGTTTTCCCCCTCCTTTGGATCTTCAGGCTCAATCTTTTGGATCTTGGTGGTGGTGACAGTGGCACTGGGCTCCACATCAATGATCTGGTTCCCTTTCTAACTTCCCTTATCGGGTTCTTATTCAAAGTCATAACATGCGTTTGATTCAAAATCCTTCAGCTCGGCCACCAGTGACTTCTTGGCCCTACACTTACATGTATTGTGAGTGGAGCTCTTATGGAACTCACATCATTTTCCCATGTCCTTATTTGTCTTCTTGGTGTTTTTATTTTCTTGCGGCTTTAGTGGTATGTCCTGGGTAGCCTTGCCTCGGCTTGGTCCTTTGTTTTGTGGTTTGGGGACACCTTTTCCTTGCTTTGGATTTGTATATCCAAAGTCTCACTTCTTCTGTTTAAACTTTAGCTGAATCTTGATAGTGTACCAATATGTCGTGCCAAGCAAGGAAATGTCCAGGAACTCCATCTCGTCTTGGATGTACTTGTGTAGATAGCTAAGGTACTTGAGCACCAAATTCCACTCAGTATCATTGATACCCAGCTTCATGTGAAGGGTATGGAAAATATTTGTGAACTTTAACACATCTTGGTCCCTTTGTGTATTTATCTTCATAGCTACCAACAGGGTAATATTGTTTCTTGATTTAATCTCAGAAAGAATCCCAAGTGGGTGTGGCTGAAAACAACAAGGGTTCACTATCGTCCTTTTCTTCACAATATTTTTCCCACTAGTCCTTGATGTGTGGGGTGACTTTGAGAAGTGAAAAAGTAATATTTTCCCGATTAGAAAAGTCATGAACTAAAAAATATTCTTCCAACAAATTTAACCATTTATGTACGGCGCCTGCGTCTATCAGGCCTTCAAATATGGGAATATCAAAGTTAACTTGTACCTTAAAAGGAGTGGTGCCTCTAGAGTGGCTGTTGGATGAAGATGCATCACCTGTGGGTAGCTGTCGAAGGATTTGGGAAAAGTTATGCACCATCGTGTCCCTCTGTCACTCGAGGGCTTCGTTGAGCAACATTTTGAAAGGATCTCCTGCCCCTCGTCTTTCTTTTCTTCTTCCATGGGAGGTAGTCCAGTTTTGTGAGGTTGATCTTTCAACGATTCAACTAGATCAAGCCCTAACTTCTTATACGCTAACCTTGTTGGGGACATGCAAATAAAAACATAGAGAGATAAAATCGCTCTGATACGATTAATCCGAACTTAAATAGGAATGCAACAACTTATAGATATAATCATAAATACAGAGATGCAGCAGAAAAACACTTCATTTCATTAATAGGAAAATATTGAATTATGTTTACAAATAGAATGGAAATAAGATAGCTCGGGCGATGGTAGCTTATCTCTGAGAAGAGGTGTGGAGGCTACATGCCTTTGAATTGTATTACAATGAGGCTCAAAGGCCTATTTATTATTGAGAAACAATGTAAAACCCTAATCATCCAGAAACCTAACTGTAGGAGATGAAGCACCAAAATTATGGGCCCCGTTTGGGTAAATTTGCACATCAACTTCCCAGGGTCGTAACGTTGGCATACGATCTCCATTTGGCTATCATAATACCTTGTTTTAAAGATCTCAAAGAGATGGATGAAAAAAAGTGGCAAGCTAGTTTAGCCTAGTTTTGGTCTCTCCGTTTTCCCTAAAAACTTCATTAGGGCCTCAAAACGGCTCCAAATGTTCCGAACCCCAAAAACTGTCAAAAATAGTAAATTATGCTACAATTAAGGAAACGAAAAAACTAAAAGAGACAGTGTTGGGGGTCCAAGTGGAATAGGCGGATGGCCACCAATATTCACCTGGATCAAGGGGAGACATTGATTTATTTTATATTTGCACAACTTCTCATGTTCTTAGATTCTTTGGTTGGCGATCATCTTGGTCTTGCGTTATCCTCTTTAATTTAGTTACATGTTGTCTTAAGTTTTGGGTGTTGATAGTTATGTCAAGGTTCATTTGTGTTTGTTGATGTCATGTTTGAAGATTGGCCAAACCTTTTTGGTTGCACTAGTGAAATGAGTAATGCCCTAGTTGTTCTAAAAAGTGATCTCTATTTTGGTTCCTATTCTCCTAGTTTCTATTGACAGGTTAAAGGAGTTGCCTAAACTTATTTGGCCTTTTTGCTATCTTTGGTGTCACAATTTCCCGTATCCTTGTTTTTCATGCTCAATGAGCCCTCACTCTTTGTGTATGTTAGTTATTAGGGTGAGCTAGGACATTCATTGGAATATACTTTATTATGGTGAAGGTAGTGGGGAATTCAGATTAATGGAGGATGTTGCTAAATCCACAGGGAGGTGGTACTTTAATATTGTTCTCATTATTCATTGGGAGAGACACTCATGAGACATCTTTTCTCCTATGGTCTCCAATACATTAGAAGATCTTGAGTAATTTGGGGTTGAAATCTCATACTTTGTAGCATGAAGTAAACTTCTTCACCTTTAAATTCAATCAACTATATGTCATCATCATTGTAATCATCGAGTTCATGAGTGTTCTGCAAGAGGAAATTCAATACTTGGAAGATGAGGCTCTTCATCTCAATAGTTCAATAATGGATTTGTTATAGGAAAAATATATGCAAGCAAAGTGACCTAGTGTGGAAGACTCAAATGACATCATACAAACTAAGGACCAAACAAAAAAAACTAGCAACCAGAAGAGTCTGCCCCAAAATGTTATGTTGAATTATAAATTTCATTTTTTATTGTGTAATTTGGAACATATACAATAGTTCTCTCTTATCCAAGAGAATGCATATGTAAATAAATTATATAGAATAAGAAACTTTTGGATCTTTAATCCATGTGTAGTAAAAAAAAACTCAATAAAATTGTAATTGATGTATATACAAAGTGTTTTTCCCAATAATTCTAATCAATATAATATTGACAATTAAATTAAAAACATATAAAGTTACTATCCTCCCTCCCTCGTTATATTTATAATTAAAGTGACCTCATAATTAAGAATATGCCCTTTATTTAGAAATTTCCAAATCTCAAACCTACTGGAAATTCCTAATCCAGCAAAAAGAAATCACATACATTAATTAATATATCATAAAAATGAAAATCAATATACCTAACAAGGAACATAAAAACTTAAATCGGATTATATAAACTATTAAAATAGTTTCATTAGTTTATATCACTATGCATGACAAAAGAAAAAAACGCATTTTAAAACATTGTTAGCTTTGAACATAATTCTGAATTTACCCTTCATTGTGGGATATACTTATATTTTATAAATATACGAACTTTTATAAAATTAATAATGAATAATAAAAATTAATTTTAATTTTATAATTAATTTTAAAAATACGAAATGTATATATATTTTAAGAATTTGAAATTATATATATATAAAAAACATAAATAGCAATGGTACTTAATAGAAATGAATAGGAATCAACCAACAAAACTATGAATATATTCTTTATTTTTATCATGTAAAATATAGCTATTTGATCCGTGAATGGAATTCTATATCTCAACTCATTATATGAATTTGCTTTAATAATGTTAACTATATTTTTATAATACTACTCTTATTTTTGATTATTATTTATATCTTCTTTTGATCTTATATTATTTTATATCTGTATTAGGTCATTATTTCATTAGTATATTCCTATGCATGACAGATTAAAATACGCATTTAACATTGTTAGCGTCGAACATAGTTCTCAATTTTACCGTTTCATTGTGGGATACACTGGTATTAAATTTTTAAGGTATACGAACTTTTATAAAATTAATATATGAAAAAAACTAATTAATTTTATAATTAATCTTTTTAAATACGAAATGTATATATATTTTAAGAATTTAAAATTAGATATATAAAAAGCATAAATAGCAAAGGTACTTAATAGAAATGAATAGGAATCAACCACCAAAACTATGAATATATTCTTTATTTTTATCATGTAAAATATCGCCATTTGGTCCGTGAATAGCAAAATTCTATAATCTCAACTCATTATACGAAATTTTCATTATAATAATGTTAACTATATTTTTTCATCATATTATTCTTATTTTGTTTTATATGTTTTCAATAATATTAATGTTATGTGTCATGTTATTATTGTAAAATCAATTTATATCTTTTTATATCTTATTAGTCTTATTTGTATTTCTATGTTTTCAATAATATTAATGTTATGTGTCATGTTATTATTGTAAAATCAATTTATATATTTTTATAT